>PVHP010016085.1:0-14806 GCA_004024765.1 Zapus hudsonius | reverse complement strand
AGAAAAAAACTGAACTGGTAATATTTAAAAAGGAAAATCATATGTCATAAAAACAAATTCTTAAACCAGGCATGGTGGTGCATGTCTTTAATCCCAGCTCTCTAGAGGCAGAGGTAGGAGGATTGCTGTGAGTTCAAGTCCACCCTGAGACTACATAGAGAATTCCAGGTCAGCCTGGACTAGAGCGAGACCCTACCTCGAAAAACCAAAAAAAAATTCTTTGGCCTGAAGAGATGGCTTAGTGGTTAAGAAGCATGGGGAATATTTTTCAGAATGGATTCTAAGGGTGTGGAATAATGAAGAAATTAAAGATCAGATCAGGCTGAATTTATTCAAATGGGATGTTGACCTTTGATTACAGATTTAACTCTGCAACTTGTGCAGTCAGAAGTGGCACTAAGAATTTGTTGGTTGTCTGATTTGTGGAGCCTGCAACAGACAGACCAACGAGCTGTCTCTGATTTACCTAGCCCAGGTCGTATAAGTCACCAGAAACAGGATGTTTGTTCTTTTTTTCTACATGGCTTGCCAACAGAGAGAAATCTGAATCTCCAGGCTTCAGGGCTAGGTAAGAAACCCGTCACCACTGACACTGTGGTGAGGGGGGCTCAGGGTCCTTTACCAATTGAACCATTTCCTTATGATTGGAGCACTCTTATGTTATTCCTTCTTGTTTCTTCTTGGCTGACCAGCACAGAATGCAGATCTCTGTAAAGGCTCCCACACATGCTCAGTCCTCACAAGTGCGGTTTCTCATTACTTAAATAAATTCTCCCACTATACTTTATTATCTGGCAGTTAATACTTAGTTTGATTAATTTTGTAGAATAAGAATCTGGGTATTCTGTAAGTTTTGAGGTACTTTGGAACTAGCTGGGAACCCTAAAGTTCTGGGAACCCCAGCTATCCCATTTCAGTATGAGTCTTGTAGACCTTAGGAAAAGACGAAATAATCATGGTGTTCCCAGAAGTGAAATAGATAATAAGCCTAGTAAGGTCCTGTTTGATCTGAATATGAAGAAAATTTCCAGTGCATGGTAATGAAAGTCTAATATACATTATACTAACAGAGAATCAAGGCCTCTTAACCAATTTCTGGACTTTTGCCACTTTAGAGATGGCTCATTATATTATGAAATTACCTGCCAGAAGTTAACAGACACAGCATCACAGCAAGTTTCTGTGACAACTGTGAAGGGCTGTGAAGACAAGTCTTCAAAGTGGGCAGGAGGATGTCTGGAGTTTAAGCCAGCCGAGGACTAAAGAGTGAGTTCCAGGGAAGATAGAAGGAGATACTCTCAGATATGCCAAATGAATGGGCTGTACAGATGGCTCTGCAGTTAAGGAATGTGTCTACAAAGCCAAAGACCTGTGTTGTGGTCCCCAATACCCAGGAAAATGAAGACCTTCAGAGGTTCATGCACCTGAAGTTCCTTTGCAACATAAAGATACCCTAGCATGCGAATTTTCTGTTTCTTTTCTCTATCTCTGCTTGTAAATGGGTAAAAAATGAAAATAAATGAAAAATAATGGAAAATATAAGAGAGGCAGAAGAAAGACAAGGGTCTGGAAGCTGAGAAGAGGGAGGAGGAAAAGAGGAAGTAGAAAAATGGGAAAAGAATAGAAGGGGAAGTATAATGAGAAATAGAAGGGCAAGCAGGAGGAGGAGGAAAAAAACTACATAAAAGATCCTCAGAGAAGAGACCTTGGTGTAGATGGCATGGTGACTGCAGAGCAGCAGCACCCTCTGCTGGCGGAACACAGAATGGTTCCAGACCTCCAAGGATAACTTGAGAATTTCTCAGAACACACATTATGTATTCCACTTGCAATCTTCCAATACTTCTTATAATAAAATAGGGACAAACTAACATCTTCACATAGGGGTTTAAAGCAGCTACATTCATGATATCCAGAAATTAAAAGCAACCTAAATAATCATTTTAACATGTGGAGGAGAGGATAAGCTATGAGACAATGAAATTCTATTTAGGACTGAAAAGACCATCAAGCTATGGGAAGATGTCGAAAAAATGTAAATATATTAACAACGTGAAAGAAGCCAATCTGAAGTGTGTACCATGATGTCACATATGCTTAAACCATAGCACTAAGGAGGATGAAGCAGGAGGAGCAAGAGTTCAGGGCCAAGACAGCTACATAGTGACATCCTGTCTATATCGAGACATTTTAAAAGTTAGAAAATAATTTCAAGGTGAAAAGATGAGGATCATATGAATGAAAAGACCATAAAGAATTTTCAGAATTGTGAACCAAGTTACTAAAATATACTTGTAGACTCATATTACTACATATATATATCAAGACCTGCAAAATGTACCCACAACAATTTATAGTGTAAACCTGGATATTGGAAGAATATGTGGATTTACCAAATTGTAAAAAACCACATTGCTGCTAGGCATGGTTGTGCCTGCCTTTAATCCCAGCACTCAGAAGTCAGATGAAGGAGGATCACTGAGAATTGGAAGCCAGTCAGTGAGTACACAGTGAATTCCAGGTCAGCCTGGAATAGAACGAGACCTTACCTTGAAAATCAAACAAACTAAAAGTAAAAAAATAAAAAATAAAAAAAACTCCACCATACTTAAGTTTTAAAATAATGATGATGGAGGCTACACATGCATAGGGATAGGGGACATATGTGAAATATTTAATACCTTTCTTTTAACACTGGTCAGATATGGTGTTGAATACCTGTATCCAAGCAATCAGAAAGGTGAGCTGAGACAGGAGAATCACTATGTGTTCCAGGCCAACATAAGCCACATAGTAAAATCCTGTCTCAAGCTGGGGACATTGTCCAGCTCTTAAGACACTTGTCTGCAATGCCTCAGGTTCCCTGGGTTCCATTCCCCAGTACCCACATAAAACCAAATGCAGGAAGTAGTGCTTGGCTCTGGAATTAGTGTGCAGTAGCTGGAGATGCTATGGTACCCATTCTCTCTCTCTCTCTCTCTCTCTTTTCTCTCTCTTTTCTCTCTTTCTCTCTCTCTTTCCGTCTCTGTCTCTCTTTTTCTTTTTCTTTCTGTCTGTTTCTCTCTGTCTCTCTTTCTTTCACTCTTTCTCTCTCCCTCTTTCTTTCTCTTTCTCTCTCTATTCTCTCCCTTTCTGTCTTTCTCGCTCTTTCTCTTTTTCTCTGTCTCTCTTTCTATTTCTCTTTCTGTCTTCCTATCTTTCTCACTTTGTCTTTTTCTCTCTTTCTGTCTCTTTATCTATCTTTCTCTCTCTCTTTCCTCTCTTTCTGTCTTTCTCTCTGTGTCTTTCTCTTTCTCTGTCTCTTTGTCTTTCTATCTTTTTCTCTTTCTCTGTCTCTCTTTCTCTCTCTGCTTACAAATAAATAAAATAAAAATAAAAAAGTTAAGTCCTAACTCAATTAAAAAATCAACAAATGCCATTATTAATCAATTCATAATTTACATGTGTGCTCCCTGCTATCCATGACAATTTTCTAGGTTGACATATAATGTGAGGTAGAGGGTGTTCTCCAAAGGTGTGAGGTTCTGGGCTCAGTCCCCATCTCCGCAAATTTTAAGAGTTCAATTTTATTTAGCCTATGTCATTTAAATATGAAAAATATAGAGCACAATATAGAATATATAAATTTATAACATTGAGATAAATAAGAATAAATACCATTTGTAAACATTTTTTAAAAATAGTTGATGTTCTAAATTTTGCTTCTTTTTTCCATACTTCTAAAGCTAGCAAAAAAACGAACAAATACATTTTTTCTGAATCATAATGTCGGGACTGTTATAAAGTTACTCACAATTAGAACAGTGTCAAATGATAATTGATACAATGTTGCAAGGATTGAGTGGCTCAAATGCCAAACAGGGTTTCCAACTGTACCAGAGACTTACAGCAAATATTTAGAAACCTTGAAAGAGTTCAGTAGAGGAAGGACCTATATAAACAATTAAAATATTGTATCATTGATCAATGCCTTGAGTGATACATGGATGACTGTTACTTATTTTCTGAATACAAAGTATCATAAAATTAAAATAATTATGTTAAGTATGTGCATGACTCACACACAAACAAACATATGTACTTTTACAGATGTAAATAAAAAAGGCCTATGTCTTTTCAGGCACTGCAGAAGAGACGTAAATTATCAGCATTCAATGTTTTCTAGCATAATACTGAACCCAATTATAATGAGAGGCCTCCCTTAGTTGTTACTCTTTTAAACATATAGCATCATCAGGGATCTAAAAAGAAAACATCCCTAAGTTCTTTCTCATGCATAAAAGAACAAAATGCACCTAGGCCAAGAAAAGTCATGGTTTTAGAATCTGTTTGGAGAGACAACCCAGCCCACAGAATCAAGTGCCTCAGTGAAAGCTCTGATGTTCTGAAAAGCCAGGAGGGAGGTGCTTCCTGTACATGACTTCATTTCATGCAGACAGTCACAAGGAGTTCATAAGTGTGTTTATATAACTTTCATGTTTTTCCTGCTAAGGCTTGCTAACTCTCATCATTCTCTTTCTAAGAATATCTAAGGAAGGGCAGGAGGAAGTAAGTAAGAACAACAGTCACTAATATCCCTGCTGCCTCAAACAACATTGGAAAATTGGTCAAATTCAGGTTTGATTAAAAGATAGCAGGTCTACAAGTACTTATCCTATGCACACCAGACTCAGATGGAGATAGTAGCACTGCAAATTTGCTGTGTGAAACAATGGGTATGGGTTTTGTGAGATCTGAACAAGCTAAGAACTCAGTAAGAATTGTAAATCATCACACTAATGAATCTTGGGTTTAGCCTGAATGAGGGCCTCCAAAATATGAGCACAACTACTAATGCTCCTGAGACTGACACTGTGGAGCCATAACTTAATGCCATTAGTGCTGACAATTCTAAATTCTATTTGGTGAACTAAGGAGTTGAATGGAGCTACTGACAGAGCACAAGAAAAGTGTTACAAGATTGTGGGTAATGCCTATATAGAAATTATGGGGTTCCCACCAATCCACCAATATATATAGAGAGTTAGGGCTCTATTTCAGTGTTTAAATATGTGCTACCACACTGTCAATTTTGGGGTGCCTGTGGAATTTTAATTCTAAGACTTCACAGAGCAGAGGATAAAGCTTAGGGATCTTATTAAATAATAGATAAAATGAGAAAGAAGACAGAATGAGCAGGTTTACCAGAAATGGAGAAGCCCAGGAAGTAGAAATATCCCATGCCAATAAGCAATGAATCCTTGCCAGCTGGAGTAAAGTGAGGGTTTTATGCATTAGGTATAAAATTTCTTTTTTTATGCATTAGGTATAATTTTTTTTTTTTTGGTTTTTTGAGGTAGGGTCTCACTCTAGCCCAGGCTGACCTGGAATTCAATATGTAGTCTCAGGGTGGCCTTGAAATCATGGCAATCCTCCTACCTCTGCCTCCAGAATGCTGGGATTAAAGGCATGTGCCACCACGCCTGGACAGGTAGAAAATTTCTAATGGATACCCAGAAATACAGATAAGCCCCTTAAACCATAAACAAAGGAGTGATTCTTCTTTTATCTTGTCTGAAGCTTCTATTCACAGTGCTCAAGCACTTGCTTTTTCTGTCACACTAAGCTTCTGAATTTAAGTAAACTTCACTCATATCCCTCCAGTAGTATTTTCTTACATTAGTAATATCCCAACATTATCTTACATCCAGAGCTTAAAAGAAGGGAGTTAGAATACAGGGAAATATACAGAAAATAAATAGTCCCTGCCTATGACCAGGAAGATGCAGAATAAAAGTCTACCTAGAAACCAAACTTAGAGTCATTCATTGGTTCTGAATGGGGACTGAGCTCACTAGCCCAATGCAAATTATGGGTGCTCAGCTACCCAGCCAATTTTTCAGATTCAGCTTTATCCCTCCAAGAATCTTCATTCTAGTAAAAGGGAACTGCTTTCTAGGAAGCTACTTAGGATGAGTTCCTGGAAAACCAAATTTAGGGAACTCCTTTAGACAGCAAGTGATAAGGAGAAGCTACAACCTTCTCTGATCTCCAAGAAAGAGGGGCCAGCAAGGGCAGGCTCAAGGACATTCCCTGCTTTTAATTTCAGGGCCCAGTCACCTTCAAGTGTCTCACACCCAAATTTATGCTTCACTGCATAGTACACCAAATCAGGGATTATATGAGTGATGACTTCATGGGACCCATATCAACAAGTCTACTTTTGTTAGCCTTTCAGTCCATAAATTCTCTGTCTTATCACAAAGTAACTTGCAAGTGACCTGGAAGGAAGGAGTAATGGCCAGATCCCCAGGAAAGGCCTTTGTGATTGTCCCCTTCTTACTACCAGGGTGTGTAATTACCATTTCTGTAAAGCTGGCTACCACTGCACCGTTATGCTCAAGTAGTTTTCCAGGCCTGCAGGACCAGGGTTTTCTCTACTGGCATCTGGTGATGCCAGGAGGAAAAAGGTGCACCCTGCCACATTCCTAACCTCTTTGACAAATGGTTAACAAAATTATTTTTAATTAATTTACTATAATTACTTTGATTTAAAAAATCATAATAGAAAAAAGTGCTTTTAGCCTTAGTTTCATTTTCACTTATAAGTAAGCCTGTCCAGTACCCTCATAAAGAGCCCTCTGTCTTCCCTAATAGAATCTTCTTTTAATAAGGAAATGAGTATACCAACACACTAACTTCTCTCCCTCAAAGCCAGGGGCAGCCCATCTCTTTTAAACAACGGAACTACAAAGGCACTGATGCAGCTGCTGCTGAAGCACAGATCACTTTTCTCTCCTGAGACCCACCCCGACTCTTCAGGAGCCCACTGTCTCTCCTAATCAAGACCTCAGTGACTCAGCCTGAAATCCTTTTCAGCTGTGTGAAGAATCCCAGCTTCATCTGAGTGGAGCCCCTGAGACTTCACACTTTCACCCAAACTCTTGATGAACTTCTAAGGCTCAGCAATATAGTTGCTGGTTCTAGAATATATCTGGGAAGAGAGGGCAGTCTTTTAGTTACAATCTGGACAGGAAGGCACTACCAGAATTCAAGTTGACATTTTAGAAACAAGTTACACACGAAATCCCTATTGTCTAATATCCTTTACTGTGAGTTTCCTCCCAACTCCAGCTTTTTAAATTTCATCCATTCAGTATGACAGGTTATTGAGCTTTCCGATTAGATTTTTTTCACTGATTGGATCCACACTGAAATGTTTTGAAATACTTCATAAAAGCTTTCATAAAATCAAAGAGGGTTGTTCCTTCAAAAGGATGACTTGGATGTAAAGATGGGGCCTGTTCTGCCCTTTAACACGTTGACATTCACTACTTAGATCCTCCTCTGATCAAAAGTACTTGCTCCTGTACCTGTAGCTTTAAGTTTCCACTGCCAGTTCTTACAGTAAACCTAGAGCTTCCATTGGACTTTCCAAAGCACCTACAAATTCTCAAGTAAGAACAGAAGGACTGACTCTAAAAAGAAGAAATGTGAAACCCACTGACCTGCTCAGGCGACATCACTTGAGCGATGCTGGAAGTTTTCTGAAGATCGTCCACACAAATGCCAACCTGCTGTAAGATCTGCGAGGTTTACTGCGAGGTAAGTCCTGCGAGGTTTACTGAAGCCCGTGTTTCCCCCAGGCCTGTCCTGCAGCCTCCAGATGCAGCTGGAAAAACAAATACATGGCTGGAGCTGGACACTGTATCACAAGGGCTGTGGAGGCGGAGCTGGGGTGGAGCCACCCCTCACCTGCATCAAGGCCCAAGGGGATTCGCTCTCCTAGGCCTGCAGGGGTGCCTGCCAGAGCCAGGTTGCTTCTGATATGGGTCACTGACACGGAGAGAGTTTTTGGATTCCCTCTCCCCTTACTCCGAGTTCGTGTCCTCCGATGGACAAAGAATTATACACAGGGACAAGGATAATTCTTCATCACACATTTATTCTGAAACTTAATTGATTGGGAAAGGGAGAATGGAATGGAAAGGTCGACCGGCCACCACGTGGTCTGTGAGGTTCATAAACATAAAGAAAAGTGCATAAAATCACCCAAAAGTGAAGAAAAGAAATCGCACACAGGTTAAAGAGAATCTCCCTTCCCTCTCCCCCTCTCTCTGACCTCCGTACCGAGACCAGGGAGGGGGAGAGGTCCGCTCACCAGCCCACAGTCCAGAGAGAAGGGCCGACGTCTCTGGAGCTCGGACTTCTAAGGATTTCCTGGGGGGGACGGGACTGTCTCGTGACAATGAGGTCGTCTGTCCCAGGCCACATTCCTGTCTACCAGTGGGAGGGTCTTTTCTCCTAATCCTTCTCACTTCCTTGCTTCCTTCCTTCCCTATCTCTCCCTCCCTCCCTCCCTCCCTCCCTCCCTCCCTCTCACTGACACAGGGTCTCCTTCCAGGAGAAAACCAGAGAGTTCTGCTCAAAAGGCTCCCTTAGGCCTGTGGACATGACAGTCTGGACTTGAACAGATGACCCGAGGGTTGCTCCAGGGGACTCCCTTGGGGCTGTGAAGGTTGGGAAGCCCCTTTGGGAGAGTGGAAAGGTCTGGAAAGCCTCGGAGGTGGCCGTGGGGATTCTCGCGGCAGCACGAAGCCCAGCAATTGGCCTAAAGTGAGTGAAGTCTTCCAGGGCCGCATGGTTGGGATGTCTGGAAGCCGAGGGGCCTTTGCTCCTAGAGACCCGGAGGCTCCTGAGGACACCGCCTTCCTCTCTGACATTAGAAGCGCTGAGAGTGTCAGCGGCAGGCTGGGGCCCGAGGCAGCCCCCCACCGAGTCTGCAGGAAGCCCCCCCCCCCTGCTCCACCTCCTCGTCCCGTCCCGCCGTCCGTCCGTCCGACCAACTCACCCACCCAGGTTCCTCGGGCCCAGGAGCAGCAGGACAGGGCCTTCAGCACGCGAGAATCACCAATCCGCCGGCCAATCGGAGGGCCGGAAAATGGAGCGTCATCAGTGTCCGGGCAGAAGGAGCCCCGCGGGCTGCAGATGCCGAAGTGACAGTCCAGGAGCTGGGACACCCGGAGGCTGGCCTCCCCACGCGGACCCTCCCCTGACGAGGGGCTCCGTCCCGTGCTCGACCCGTGGCTCATCACGGAGCCCAGAGCCGCCCGCGGGTGGGGACGGAGGCCCACGCTGTCCGTGGGAGGGAGCTGTGGCCATGGAGAGAGGGACGGAGACCCTAGGAGGGAGGAGCGGGAGGAGGACAGAGTCTTACAGGGAAGAGCAGGGGGGGGGGAGGCGTCTCTGCTCACCCAGGGTTTCTCCATAACTTCGCAGGATTCCAGAACCCAGAGCTTCTCCAGGTGTGCTGAGGGATGGGAGCCCTGGAAGCCCACCTCAGTCCTCACAGGTTGCCAGGAGGTGTGCATGGCGTGCTGGTGAGGGCAGATCTCAGGAGTAACTTTATGAGAATCTGCATAGAAATATAAAGCCGGTACCAGCTACATTATGCTGGTGCTCAGCTTCATGTCTCCCACGAAACGGGGCACTCAGAATATCCGCTGTTGGCTATTCTGTCCTTGGGGGCTCCATGTCCATCTGCAGACTGCGCAGGACACCTGTGCCTGTCACCTGTCAGTGTCCTGGGGAGTTGACTGCAGGAAGCTCTGCTGCTTCGGAGCCACTGCCACTCAGCAGCTCTGGGAGTCAGCACCCAGGAAGACCTCCCTTGGGAAGAAGGGGACAGTGAGCTGCTCATCTGGGGTGCATTTCATGTCAGCTCTTCCTGTTTCATCCTTATCTCCTGTTGGTAGGGAATTCTCCAGAACAAGCTACTCTTTGAGCTGAGTGGAGCAGGCTACTCAGAACACTCAGGATGTCACCTAAACTAGCAGAGCTGCAACTTAAAGGTTACAGGACCACTCCTGGAGGTCACAGGATTAGTAACTGCTAGACAAAAGTTTTCTGTGAATTGAAACATTCTCTCATGGGCGAGTGTGAGTAGGTGGGGGCTGAGTGGAGTCAGGAAGTCTACAAATGTGGTAGAAAGGAAACGCTGAGGAAACAGGACCCCTACCTATGGTTATGTGGAGGTGAGGAATGCTGGGAGACTTTGCAAGCAGCTGAGCTTCCTCAGAGTGTAGCAGTGAGCTCCAGAGACTATGGTTCCTGACTCCATGGTGGGTGAGCTCTGCAGGACGCCCCGCCTGTGTGTTCAGAGCTCCTGTTTCAGTCACCTCCTCACCCTCATGCAGGATGTTTGCATCCAGGACAGGATCTGCTAAAGTTCCAGAAGAGCACAGATCTGTGCACTCCACGCTTTGGATGTTTTTTGGTTTAGAAAATCAATGATAAACAAACTTCCCTGAGAGTAAATTGTGAATTATGAGGTATATTTTGGGGGAAAATACCTCATACATTCCCCAGGAAGGTTATCTGAAAGACAAAACAGAAGAAAATTATCCACTGTGTCTCATTGGAGGCAGCAAATAGCAGGGGAGAAGCATTTAACGAGGACAAACACACATACAGGAAAAAGTGCTTACAAGCCAACACACATGCACACATACTTGAGAAATCGCCCAAACCAGACAGGATGGCACCTTTATAAATAGGAATTCATCAAGACTGGAAGGGAGATCCAGGTTCCAGTTCAGAATGGATGCAGATCAGACCAGGTGACAGGGAGGATTCCCTCAATTGAGAGGGGGTTTCATCCTGCTCTCTGAGCCCCTTTTGCTGTTTGAACTTTTTAAGGGAATCCCCAATAACTCCTGTATGATTAACAAAAGCATAATATAAAAGCACAATATTTCTTTAGCCCCCCTTGCTTAAGAAATAATATAACATATTTAGTCCCCGTCTATTCCAGAGGACCACTCTAGACAAAGATTTTATAGAGTCTTTGAGGTATAATATTGAAGTCTGTAATTGTCCCAAATCTCTGTCAACAGCCGCTTGAAGGGAGTTTTGCTTAGACTCTGTCACAGATGTAATGTCCGTCTCTGCTCCAGCAACACCAAGTCTCAAGGCAAAGGCCAGGGTAGCTGCTGTGATGGCTTCTTGTCCCTGTCAGCAGAGTGGGGGCGATGGCCTGCGGGGGCAGGGTGCCATTTGGCTGCAGCAGCGGCTTCTGTGGGTCTGCAGAGGGCATGATTGTCCTAGACAGCTGGATTTTTCACCCGTTGGGCATGTTCTGGGAAGAAAAAAGAGGGATGGGCGCCTATTTGGTGTTACCCTAATTTTTAATTATATTTTAAATTTCTAGCAGGTACTCATATGGGACAGGTCTCCCCAATGGGAAAGACACAGCCAAATCCTCTGCCAAGTCCTTGGCAACCTTGGGTGTGGTCTCACTCCTAAACATGTATTTCTCCTCTCCCTTGAGGATACCCCAACTGCTGCTGGGAAGTGGGGACTTCCTTCCATCTTTTTCCTGCTGAATAGGGCACAAATTTAAAGCAACAGGGGGTATCCCTCAGAGAGGGGAGGAGTCCCTAGCTAAGGCCCGAGAGAGAGAGAGAGAGAGAGAGAGAGAGAGAGAGAGAGAGAGAGAGAGAGAGATTACCCATATATCACATTGCCAAGATTTTGTCCTGTCTCACATTGTGAAGCAGAATGTGGGGTGACTCCCCCAGAAGTGGAGAGTGTTCCACATAGGGTGTCCAGTGGAGAGCAGTTCAGTGTCGGGTTGCTGTCCACTGTGGAGACTCAAGATCCATCCCCAGAATTGTTTATCGAATGGCATCGTAGCATCTGATATGGTCTGAGACAGTTCCTGTATGGATTGCAAAGCCTAGGACATATATTAATAGAGTTATTAAGAAGAGATATGCACAGCATTTAATCTTAATAACAGCACAAGTGTTACCTAGGGTAGGGATGAGGGCATTTAGAGCCCTGTGATTTTTTTCTCATCATCTGAATTTAGAATTTAGCGGATTTTTTAGCAGTATCTCTTCCAATGGAAGGAATAAACATTCTAAACAACAGTCTGTCTGTATTTAATTTTGTAAATAAATTGAGCATGTTAAGGTGTTTACCTTGTCTTTCTTGTATTTAAGGAAAATTTAAAATATATCCTCCAATCTTTCCTGGGGCAAGCCAGAGACAGAGATTGGGCGAGCCAGGGACAAAGATTGATTTCATAAAACCCCTTTAATGTCAGTGGGAGCTGTCCAGCATATATTTATTTTAGATTCTATTTTGTTAAAAACCATATTGATGTTTGTAGGCTTATGACATTTAGTCATAGGATTAGAACTATTCCACATAGGTATTTAAATTGACTAATCCAACCTTACATTTATTTACTTGGAGCAGTTTAGGCCATAACTGGAGTATGAAATAGGCTTGTTTTAATTAATTTAATATCTCATGACTGTTACTATAGAGAAAACATAGTTTTGAAAGCATTTTTAGCAATAATTAGAAATACAGAGATCTAGCCTGGAAGTCATCAGATCAAGAACAGTCTAGCAAGACAGCATCTATGTTTGAAAACATACCAATTATACCGGAGAGTTTGGAAATTCAAAGTGTAGAAGCTGAAATAATTTTCCTCAGATGTCTGAACTTGTATCCTGGAGTAGGGAATATGTCTTAAAGAGTTAGTTAAAGTACATGAAATAAGACAATTGTTGAAATAATATCTTAGATAGAGACCCTGTAATTACCCACAATAGGCTGATCCTGGTCCTTGTTAAATCATAAAAGCTGAGTTTTAATATAACCCTTGTTGAATCTGTTTTTGAAAGAGAAAACACTTGACAACCAATGTTGTTAGATTAACTTTAGGCATTAATTAACCTGATTTATAGTAGAGATCCTTATAAACATAAGACAATTTTATGTTTTATTACTAATGGAAATTTTATAAAAGCTTGACTAAGTTAATTTAACATATTTATCTAATAGGAGGATAGAAGCCACAATGACTGAAATTAAACCTTTAAGTTATATAAATCTAATGATGACCATTTGATAGCATTAGCATGAACAAATAGAAACCATTTTTAAACACACAATGTTTTTAGATATGAGAACTTTATCTTTCAAAATTATTACTAGTAAATAAACTTGATCTTAAAGCTCCATTTTCTCAATAATTACCATATTGACAAATATAGTTAGCTTGGATGACTATCTTAAGAGTCATATTTATATAGTTTTTTAAAAATATTTTATTTATTCATTTTCAAGCAAAGAGATGAGAGAGAAAGGGAGAGAGATCACCAGGGCCATGACCTTGTTGGTCTGGCTTATGTGGGTCCTGGGGAATTGAACCGGGGGCCTCAGGCACTGGAGGCAAGTGCCTTTAACCACTGAGCCATCTCTCCAGCCCCTATTTATATAGTTTTTAACCCATGAACAATTTAGTATTCATGAGCTGTTGAGTAGCTTTTCATTTGACTTTCTTAAGAACAGTTTTACATTCTAGGCAAGCCTAATGGTTGAACCTGCTTAAATATCCCTTTTCTAAACCATGGACTGATTAATATAGCTGGGTCTAGAGTTAGGAGTCACAGAGCCAAAAGCTGTAACTGGAGTGATCAGGTCCAGTGGCAGCAGTGGTCAGTTTACATGGTTTCACAAGCAAAAGAACAGCTGTACTCTGTTTTATAAAAACTTAGGCTAGAGAATCATTTAGTATTTAAAGCTGACCTGTGGCAGTCACTCTTTTTCTAAAGCTTGTTGTGACCAGTCTTTTTGACAAAATCCAAAATTAATTTTCTTATTAAGAGACTAAGCAGGGCTGGAGAGATGGCTCAGTGGTTAAGGCACTTGCCTCCAGTGCCTAAGGCCCCAGGTTCAATTCCCCAGGACCCACATAAGCAAGACCCACAAGGTGGTGGCCCTGTTGCTCTCTCTTCTCTCTCTCTCTCTCTCTCTCTCTCTATATATATATATATATATATATATATATCTGTATCTCTCTGCTTGAAAATGAATAAATAAAAAAGAGACCCACGCTCCTTCGGTCAGTCCTGCAGAGCTGCCCCAAGCAAAGACGCCAGTTGTCCCACGGCCGTGAAGGAGGCCCACGCGAGGACGGCAAGCGAAAGGAAAAGGCCGGACAGAGGTGTTTGAGGAGCGAGTGTCTTGGGCTCGGTGGGGATTTCCGAGGTTCATTAGGCCTCGCCAGATGTCCACACGGTGTCTCGGGACTATCGGGGAGTGCACCCCCGGCTCCATGTCTTGGGTGGCCACCCCTCACGCGAGCCAACTGACCCAAAAGTAAAAGTGTGCCTCGGGTGGGGAAGAAGAAGAGGGAACCGAAAGCACAGAGGGCCTCTTACCAGTCTTCATGTCCATGTTCGGGTCACCGGATGTTGGGTAAAGTGTGGCCCCCGGGCCCCCGCGAGGGAGCCCAAGTCTCTCTGGCCAGCAGGAGATGGGCTCCATCGGGAGAGGTGAATGCGGCGGCTGGAGAAAAGTCAGGGCAAATCTCAAAACTTTATTCCAGCATCCGACCTTATATACAATCCAAGGCTGCATGGTATAGTCGTATCTCTTTCACAGGAAGCTCAGCAAGCAGAAAAAAAGCTTATTAGCATTAACTAACAGGATTAGGGCTGTCAGCCATCAACCCTGCCTCCTGGGGGGCAGAGGCCTGCTAGGATCAAAGGCGCTAGGCCCAAATGTGTGTGTGCCACCGCGTCTGGCCTCATATTGTATTCTAAAACATCACAGATATTCAGCCAGGCTGGGTCCCAACAGTCATCCACATGCCTCAACTCGAGGTCAACACCTTGCCTCAGCTCAGCATCATCCTCCTGCCTCAGACAGAGGTCATGCCCTTGCCTCAGCTCACATCAATTGCATGCTTGTCAGCATAGGTGTCATTGCGGTGGATGTCAGAGCCGCAAGCCTGGAAGGAAAGGGA
>PVHP010016084.1:6698-36522 GCA_004024765.1 Zapus hudsonius | reverse complement strand
AAATTTGAATCATTTAACCATAACAATCTGAGCACATCCTAATATAAACTTATTGAATGAGAATTTATCTAGAATGATGAGTATTCATTTTGAGATAAATGTTGATAACAGATCATGTTACCTGGAAAAAAACATATCTTTAGGGCTGGAGAAAAGGCTCAGCAGTTAAGGCACTTACCTGAAAAGCCTAATGACCTGTGTTTGATTCCCCAGCATCCATGAAAAGCCAGATGCACAATGTGGCACATGCATCTGGAGTTTATTTTCTGTGGCTAGCAGCCCTGGCACACCCATGCTCACTCTCTCTCTCTCTCTCTCTCTCTCTCTCTCTCTCCTCTACCTGGTATTTCTCTGCTTGAATATAAATAAATAAAATATTTTTTAAAAAACATATCTTTAAGTATCAGAAAGATGTTTTAATATATTTAGGCATAGATTTATTTTATCCCTGAAAAACTTACAGAGTATTTAAGTCTTCTTCAGAAAAGTCCATAAAGGCATAATTTCCAAAGATAGTTGAAATTATATTTATGGTGGTAAACAATTTTAGCTGTCTTTCATGCATCTAATAGACATGATCTATAGTATATTTACTATCTTTTATTCAATATGAGTCCCTCATACAGGAATCTTATCACCCTTTTAACCTATGAGGTCATTTTTTCCTGATTATTCCGTTATTATAACATCAATCCCCCATCAGACATATTAAATGAATGCACAAAAATAATGAATAAACATATTTTCCATATATTCCCTATTTCCATATTTTCCATATTTCCAGAACTTTCCATTTTCTGTCTCTGTAATGTCTCGTCCTTCCTGCTTTGTTTATTCCACATTAGCAAAAAATTGATGGAACTGAAGGTCATATTAAGTAAAATAGGCTACATTCAGAAAAAAAAAACCAACAATCTTATGTTTTATCTCACATGTAAAATTTAGATTTAAAAAGAAAGGCATGAAAGTGGCAGGTGTACTCTTTGGGAAGAGCAAGGGAACCAACAAGATATGGGGGAATAAGAAAGGGAAATGAGTGTCTAAATATGACTAAAATGCATTAAGTACATGTATGAAAAAAGAAGATATAAAAAAACATATATTGAGTATCTGTACTGTTTTACACTTTCTGTTTATCTTAAAACCTGCATGATACTTCAGTCTCTGGTATGCATTTTTTCGACAGTAGAAGAGCAAACCTCACTCTTTTTTCACACATCCTGTTTGCATTTTAGAATATGTATCTGAAAAGAATTCCCCTTAAATTTAAGTTATTTTATTTGAGTTATTGGCAAATTCAATTGTTACTATCTTAAAAATAAAAGTGAAAATATCCCAGCCATTATAGATATATGATGAAGCAGTTTTACATAGAAATGGCATAGAACTCTTTACATGGACAGTGGGTATGTGTTTATCATTGGTAAAATAAATTTTAAGACACATACAAAATGGAGCAGTTTAAACTGTGTACATTTTAGTGCTTTGGCAACTAAACAAATACAAATTGAATGGATGGGCACTCTTTCAGTTCCTGCCAAATCCTATTGACCTCACTCCAAGACTTATTGGAAGAGAAGAGCTGGAGCCCAATTTAATTTGATCTTTTAAAACCTGTATTGGGTGAAACTTCTGCGACCGATGGTAAGAAAGTTTGTTACTTGTGCATCTGAGGACTATTCCAGGAGCATTTTCCTGCTCAGAAGAGAGTGCAAAGCTCTTGTTCAGAAGCTGATAAAACGGGGATTAGAAGATGTCATCCTGTCATTTCTACAACAGCGGAAAATTATTTCAGCTTCTTTCAATTTATATTTGCTCACTTTTCTTCCCAGCTTCTCACAGGGGTCTTGTGAAAAAGGTGTTGTGACGTTTGGATCTGTGAACTTGGGTTTGGGATGATGGAAATCACTGAAATTACTGATAGCTGTTAGTTGTTTTTATTTCTAGATCTATTTTTCAAAAATACGGAAAGTGTAGATGTTAGGTAGTCATGAAAACGAGGTCATTGGGCTATAATGAAACAGGAGTCAGTCCATGCAGACTTGACCTAACACTGTATTAGCAGGATTGACTAATTCACTGTAAAACTATCTCGAGCCTGGAGAGATAGCTCAGCAGGCTCAATTCCCCAGGATCCATGTAAAGCCAGATGTACAAAGTGATGCAAGCATCTGTAATTCATTTGCAGGGCTAGAGGCCCTGGCACCTCTCTCTCTCTCTCTCTCTCTCTCTCTCTCTCTCTCTCTCTCTCTCTCTCTCTCTCTCTTAATATGTGAGAGGCAGAAAGGTGAAGACAGGTAAAGAAAAAACTGGGGACATTTTTAGACTCTAAGGAAAGATTGGTTTGGAAAAAGTCAAGGTTGACCTATTTGGAAGTCCGTGGCAGGAAGATAACTGGGAAATTTGAAACATGATTTTGAGCTGCTCCGGGAAGAGTTCTTGAAATCTAGCAGAAACATGTCAGCAAATGTGGCGCAAAGTGGCCAAACACTTCTGCAAGTCGTGTGACACACAAAGAGAATTTGTCAATATATTTTACATGTTTCATTTGTTCATAAGTATTTTTAAATGTACCTTTAAAAAGTGCCTCAGACTACTTCGATTGCTTCATTAGCATCTAAAACCTGTAAGTGCAGCGTCCTAAGCAGAAATGATAAAAATGTATCATGTAAACTGTCTTTACTGCTGAGGATCCAGGAGAAAATTCCATATGAAAAAGATACAGCTATATCTTGAGAGAGCAAATAATGATAATAATGATGATGACGACAATTAGCCCTTACTTTTCCTCCTTGTGTTTTGTTTGCTTGCTTTGCTTCTGGTCAATTTCATAATCAGGATGGTTTAAGTAATTCATCCATATCTGCCCAAAGTCACTGTGTGTATGTGACCTCATGTTCCCATTTCATAAATACAATCATTATTCTACTTTAAACTTCAGGGTAGTTTTGTAGATAGGCTTCAAGAATCATTATTCCGTCAAAAATCCCAACAAGGCTGTGACATGTTTTAACCCTGTTTAGTTGTCAATGTCACACATGCTACTGCTTCCTTGGCCTTATGGTTTTCTAACGACCCCGATATCATTAGGGGGAGGAAGAGGCTGTATGTAAGCCTTCACCGTGTAATTGAGATGCAAAGCCAAGGACATCAGAAACAAAGAGAATGGATAACAAGCAAAGGCCTATTGAGAAATCACTGTTTCATAGTCATCTTAAAGTGACTTTCCATGTGTCACAAATCTCAGTGACTTTCAAATTGTCAATATCTCAGTTAACATAGTAGTTAGGAGCCCTGTTTCCCTTTCAGGTATTACTTTTTTCCCCCAAGGCAGAGTCTCACTCCAGCCCAGGTTGACCTGAAACTCTGCAAAATTTATTAAGTTTGTGGCTCTGGCGTAATTATTATTTATTCATCAGCAACTTATTTTCATCTGATATAAAACTAGAAATGTAACTGCTACCTTTCCCAAATAAGATTGTGGATAGAATAAAATGAGCATATGACTAATTTTTTTATTAACATAACAATGATGATTACAATAGTATTACTGAAATAATATGACCTGTACAAGTCCACAAACAGGTAGAAATTAGTAAGGATTATATACTAAACATGTAGTATATTTATTTCATATATTATACATACCATAAAATTATATAACTATTCAATATGCAGCTATAAAGTACATATATAATTTATAAATTTCACACTTAGAAAATTAATAATCTGAACTCTAAATGCCAAAGAGGGTCAGAATATGTCAGCAAGTTGCACAGGAATGAACTGCATAAGTAAATTCCATGCAGATCCCCACTTCCCAATTTATATATCATGGTGTGTTCTTCTTAATCTTAATCAGATAATAAAGTCAATATACATGAAAATGTAATTGCTATCTTTTGAAGAAGTATCCAATAGAAATTTCAGCACACTCAAATGTCCAGTTATATATTCACCAAATATTAAATAGTAATTGTACCTTTCTAATTACACCACTGAACCCATCCATTATGTCACAGTAACTCTCAATACTGGAGCCACTACCAAAGGTTTTTTTTTTTAAATATTTTTTTTATTTATTCATTTTCAAGCAGAGAAATACAGAGAGAAAGAAATACAGATACAGAGAGAGAGAGAGAGAGAGAGAGAGAGAACCAGGGCCACCACCTTGTGGGTCTGGTTTATGTGGGTCCTGGGGAATTGAACCTGGGGCCTTAGGCCCTGGAGGCAAGTGTCTTAACCGCTAAGCCATCTCTCCAGCCCACTACCAAAGGTTTTATATCTAGAGCTCTCTCTCTCTCTCTCTCTCTCTTTCTCTCTCTCTCTCTCTCTCTCTCTCGAGGGAGAGAGAGCAAATATTACATCTTGGCATAATTCCAAATTGCTAAGGCTAAAATTATATGTATTAGTAAATATTAGAAAAAATACCAAAAGCTTATGCCACATTTACAAGATAATATAATAATCACGTAGTACTGTATAGTAAGAGAGAAATAAGTGATGATGTAATTGCATGGTCAATCAGACTGGGATTGGGTTTGGGAAAAATCAGTGTTTTTTCTCATTACTCGTTAAAAGCTTCATATAGAAGGAAGGATTATTGGAGCATCTTGCGTTTTCTGCTTTTTTGGTATTTCTGCTCAGCCACACTAGCTCCAAAATGTGGACCTAGTGACTTCATCCTCACTTGATGACATTTTCAAATCACTTTACTGGGGCATTGTATATGTCTTCTTTCCTTCTCTATACAGGTGCATGCCATCAGAAACCGTTGAAGTGTTCACTGGATGATGAAATAGATAAGTTACAATGACAATATTGTCAAATACATTTATGTCTTTCAACACTTGTTGATCAACCCTCTTTGTCAATATTCTTGAACTTTAGATAAAAAAAAAACATACACCAGGAATCTTTGTTTTAACTAGCTGCAAAGATTGGTTTCATGGAACCAAACAGTATATTGAAGGAAATCACATCATTGGGAACATTATCTTCTGGTTTTTAGCTAACTGGTTATATGGTAGGTTTTTGAAACCTGCAGATAAGCTGAGCTGTAAAACTATCGGGTCCTAGATGCACTGATGATGGGCTGGAGATAAAAATCGTGAGGAAGATGCTGCTGGTGTTATCAAGGCTCCCTTCAAGCAAAATTCTGAAATGTGCCAGAAGTGGCCCTTATTCCTCAGAACCCATGTGGAGTCTGCTGGGTGTCCAGCCCCAGGACCATCACACACCTCCACTCTTCATCACACATCTACTGGATGCTTGGTATATAGTGAGAACTTTGGCCAGGCATGGTGGCATACACCTTTAATGCCACACTTAGGAGGCAGAGGTAGGAGGAGCGATGTGAGTTTGAGGCCAGCCTGGCACTACAGAGTAAGTCCCAGGTCAGCCTAGACTAGAGTGAGACCCTATCTCTAAAAAAGACAAAAACAAAACAAAAAAAGGAACTTTGACATAGAACTTTGTCTTCCTAGAACATTTGTTTTCTGAAAATTGGTATTGGTCAAGGCTAATTTGTTGTTATTGGAGAGACTCTAAATTGTATTTTAAATTTTAATGTTTCTTTTTTGATATTTTCATAGATATTGCAATTTGATCATATATACCCCACATTACCCTTCTTTATTCCCTTCCAGTGCTGCTGTATCCATCTTCCCACCTTTTATCAGCGGCTATGCCACAGATGACCACCCCTCCCACAACACCTGCTAACTGTCATCAGCTTGCAAGGAGAGGCATGGCCTCTTAAAGCCCTCCCCTACCTATCTATAACAGAATATGCATTAACTCCATCATGTGTAGGTCTAAGCTAATATTTATGTATGTGTTTATCTCTAATGATTTTGCTATGTTTCCCATTTATTATGGCATTTAATCCTTATAAGTATTTTGAGAGGTAGGCTCTATTTTTGTTCCTATTTAATAGGACAAATTGTCCAAGATGACCTGCCTGGTGAGTGACAGAGCGTAGACTAGAACCAAGATCCATCCTATTTCAAAATCTGTGAACACAAACTCTATTCACATGCATGCTTTGATTTGAGAGTTGCTAATCTAACTGCTTCTGATTTTAGAAAAAAAGCCATAAAGTATAAACTCAAGGAAACAATCTCACTACCACGTCACTCTTCCCTCAAAGGGTAGCCCATACCATTTTCCAGAGCATATGTCTCCCTAGAGTGTTCAGTTATCATACATCTGACTGGGCCTCCGCATCACAGTGGAATGGTTCTTCTGTGTGTATTTCAACTAAGCTCTGTGTATGAAGAGGAATTGCTGCTCTGAGAATTTTCAATGTTTCAATGTTTAGAAGAGAGAATTCAGTAGAATGTGTCCTTGAAGAGTCACAGAATGCATTTTGCAAGCTGCTGAGGCCAGGAAACTACAGGTTTCATATACCCTCTTTACCCTGTCCTTGAGATACATATTTGGGTCTGTATTTTCCATATTTCCATTAAGTCTAGATGTTCTAAAGCAATTAAATTATAATGAAGGAAAACAAGATAATTGAGAGCAACCAACATATGCAGTATATTTTAAGGTAACCCTGGTGAAGCATTTTCATATTGAAATCATTTCAGCTCGGTCCCATTTAACTAAGGCAATTAAGCAGTCAGATGACGCTGTGAAAACAACCTTGCTTTTGAAACATTATTTAAATATATTTATGACATGTCAACAATCATTTTTATATATGGATACCAAAATATTATTGCTCCTTTGGGCAGTTCAGTTCTAAATCACTATAAAATTGTACATTATTTTCCCCAGTGCTGTTATTAAATAAATATATTGATTATTTATGAAGTAATCATACAGATCTATTTTGTCCTTTTACTGAAAAAAGTAATGTGTATCTAAAAATCACAAACTCATAGAAGCAATAGTGACTTGTACTAGTTTTTGTTACTTGAGAAGGCATAACTTTATGAAGAAAGATATCTATTTAGTTCATAGTTTTGGAGACTCTAATATTATGTGGCCCCATTGGTTTGGCCTCTGATGAGGACCTCTTATTGGATCACAGTGGGAGGGTGGTGACAAGCAGGAAGCAGAGAGATTGGGTGGGGCCAAGTACAGGGTTTTGTAAGCTTTCTACAAAATCTCACTACAGGAAACCAATATTCTCTCCCAAAGGAAGTTCCCCCCCAAACTTAAAGGCTTCCTACTAGGAGCCTATTCTTAGCAACTCCATTTCAATATCACTAAAGTAAGGAACAAACCTGACTCATGGATCCTTGGGGAGAACAAATCATATCCAAACTGCTGCACTCCCTTTTAGGTAGGACATAGGTCATCCAATGTCATATACTGTGTATTGCAATTCACATAAATTAATACGTTTAACCCTCACAACAACTTGGAGAAGGATTTTGGTGACTTGTGATTATGACTCGTATTTACTAGATTATGAAATAACTCAAGTTCTTTGGGGTTAAACAAGTTATACAGCAATCATATGGATAGAAACGGGCATGGTTAGATTTTCAAATCCAAAGCATTCTTCAAATATTATTTTTATAAACAATGTAAAATGAAAAAAGTAAGACTGATATTTCTAATAAAATCATTTTGAAATGAGCTTTTTCATAAATCCATGCTACCATTATGTGCTAGAGTGCCATTTTAGCACAGCTATTTATTATATTGATAAGGAAAATGAAAGCCAAAGAGAATCCAAAATGCTCAGCATGTTAACCTTGAAGAGAAATGCCTATCAAAAATTAACATTTAAAGTATATGTATTATAACTGACTTTTAAATGTTATTCAGTCATTCATTTTTAAAGAAGCTTTTATATACAAATTAACAGAAGGTAACTTTTATCTACTCATAAAAGAAATGCAAGCTGTCAAAGTTGGTAGTTCAAGCATGACCTCTCATGGAGATAAAACATGAACTCTTATCCTTCGTTTAAACTTGTTAGATCTGTTTCCTCATAAGTAAAGTACAGGTAGTGTGTTGTCTAACTACTGTGTTGTCATGACAATGAAAAGGGTGATGTTTCATGTACCAGATCTGCTCCATATGTGATGCATTCCTTCATTGTACTATTTTGCTACACTCTTCATATGTAAATTTCAGGACTCAGTTCTTCTACAGGTTCTTTTTTAAAAGAATATTTTATTTATTTACAAACACAGAGAAACAGAAAGAGATGAGGGAAAGAGAGAGAGAGAGAGAGAGAGAGAGAGAGAGAGAAAGAGAGAGGAGAGAGAGAGAGAGAGAGAGAGAATGGGAACATGCAAGGGCCTCTTGCCACTGCAAAGGAACTCCAGATGCATGCGCCACCTTGTGCATCTGGGTTTACGTGTGTGCTGAATTGAACCAGCATGGTTAGGCATTGCAGGCAAATGCTTTAACCACTAAGCCATCTCTCCAACCTGCACATCTTATATTTACTATATTAATAAGCAAAACGGAGCCTGGCTGGGCCTTGCTGCTTGCTGATTTTTTCTGATTGCTGCTTTTGATGTTGCTATTTGGTTGTTTCTCTCTGCTTGGTTGTTTGGAAGAACCTTCTTGTGCTATTGATGGAAATTTTCTTTCTGGATCTGCAAGCTTCAAATAAATCCTCCCCTTCTCCAAAATGTGCCTGATTTGGATGTTCATCCCAGCAAAGTGTAACTGACTATAATACTCAATAGAGGGTCCTTGAAAAAATTATGAAAAATGACATTTGAAATGAAAAGTGTTACCAAGTTGGGAAGTAATCTTTGTTCTTCTGGAGATCAAATTAAACTCTACAGAGCCAAAGGCTTCCACAGCGTTACATCAGAGATTATTTTTCTCAAGGTAGAGAAATTAGAGATGTGAGTACTTCTCCTACATTAAAGAGAGGCATTGTTAACTTCACTTTTAAAAAATGAACATCTTTATTATGAATAAGTATATACATTGTATGAGCAATTCTTTTGAAGGTGTCCCTATTTCCCTCCTCTCTGTCCCCTACCCACTGGGGTCCCTCCTCTATGGGCATACTGGATCTCTCCATAATGTAGGGGGTTATGAATTGCACAAGAGGTAGCCAGTTTTTTTTCTTCCCATTTGTGTGTGTTGCTGAGGGGGGGCAATGACTCTGGATATTCTCCCCCACCATGGCTCTTGCATTCTTTCTGCCTCCTCTTCCATTCAGTTCCCTGAGTCATGGTGGGCGAGTTTTTCAAGTCTGGTTTATTGTTGAGAACTTAATTGTCTCTGGACTTCTGCTTTGGATTGTGATGGGTATCATTGGTGTTTGTCTCCATTGACCTTTCATGGGTTATCTGACTTGCTGTGGTGATTGGTCTCCAGTTTGTCTCATCACTTTCTCATAGGTTTCTTTTGGGCCCTGTGTGACAGGCCAGGGGTGGTTCATCTCCTGCCAGGTTATCAGCCATCGTCTCATGTCTTGTTGGTAGAATTGGGTTGTCCACAGCTCTCTTGATGACTTCTGAAAAGTACAAACAGAATCTCCAATGAAGAGTGAGATCATTATAGGTTAAATGAGACAAACATTTCTATTTTGGCAAGATTCTAATGGGTGTAGCTTCTTTGTAGCTCTCTGGTAGTGAGAATCTTCCCTTGGAGCCTGGTTCTTGGTCCCCATAGATTTTGCCATGGATCCCAGTTCCAGTTAAGGGTTCCTTGCCAATGAGTGGATCTCAGCCAATCTTCAAGTTTTTGATTACCCTCCTAGGTTTAGCACCACTATTGCACAGATAAGTGTTTCTTGAATTGCTGGTCTCTTCCATATAGCAGTGTGTTCAGCATTCTCGTGGGATCAGTCTTCATTGTATATCAGTAGCCTCTACTTTCTCCAAATTTCATTGACCAATTTCTCCTGTCAGCTCATGTTACTTCTTCCAGCACTACACATGCTACCATCTGGGAGTTATTACTTTTTATTACTTTTTAATATAAAAGATGCCATCAATACAAACTGTAGTTGAAAATCAGAAAAAAAAACTGAATTTTCCAGTTAACCATCTGAAGTACATGCTAAATTTCTTATTAGGCATAACTCCTGAACCATTGGAAATTCAGTGATATAAATTTGTTTAATTTATGAATACAGCTATAGGAAAATTCATACAAATGCCTAAATTGAACCCTGAAGTGAAGCAAAGATATGTGAATAGAGAAAAGTGTTAGAGCAAAAGTTTAGCAAATGCAAAGTAGATAATTAGAGAAAGTTTTCTCTAACATGAGGTCAAAAGGCTTAGAAGGCATATTTGAAGCCCTCAGCAATTCCACACAGCAAGAATTTCAGGGATTGCTTGATTGTACATCATTAGACAACAGTAACTAACAGTCTGGGAATGAGAATTCAGAAAAGCATTTAAAAGAAGTTCAACTTCCTATCCATATTAAGAGTAACTGAAAGGACAGAGGCAGGAAGGACTGTGGGAAAATAAAAACTGAACTGGAAAAACTAAGCCAAGGAACGAGAGAACTGATGAAACTAGAGTTCTGCTCAGATAGAAGGCTTTCCCACACTGGGCTCAGGGTGGGCTCTTCTGAATGATGCCTAGAACTATGGGTGCCCATGTTTCTGTGGATATATAGGCATGAATGATTGGGCTGTTGAATGACATGGACATAATCTGTAGTGGGATTAAAGTTCAGTGAGAACAGGAAATAAAAGGAGCTGGAAGACACACACACACATGTTTGATTAAAAATTTGGTTGCAAGGGGAAATGTTAGCAATTAGACAAAGGGTGAAGGGTAGGTTTCTGTGGAGAGGTGTATAGAGCTTATCTCTCTAGGAGTATCCAAGTCACTCTGTACAGAATCCCATTCTGTCTTCATATATGAAGCATGTCTTTCTCTGTTGAACATAGGACCCAGGCCCCATATCTGCAGACAGAAATATATCACATAACAGCAAGGCTCAAAACCTAAGTTTGTTCAACCAAGTTCTATGAAAATGATATGTAAATGCTATAGATATAAGGTCAGTATAAGAAGTTTTTGTTAAAGGCTCCAATATTCCTTTATATATATATATATATATTTATAATATACTCTCACTAGCATCTATCACCATGTGGCTTTGTGGTTTAAACATTAGCTTTAAGAGGACTTAATAATTATTCATCATAGTCAGTCTGTGTGATCACAGAAAAATATTCCCAGAATAACTCAGTGGTATCAGGGGCAGAATGAGATGTGTAAAATAGCATTATCACAGCTAAAGTTCTTTCACCCAGACTTCAAATGCATGACTGAATCAAACTATTTTCAGCTAAGTGCAGCCTAGATTAGTTGATTTCCCCAACCAAAACTTAGATGAGTAATTTATCATAATACATGCTGTTTTTAATCTCTCGACATTTAGAGAAATATAATGATGCTGTAACAGCTAATTTGTACAGACATCCTCATATAAATCAACATATGAGGGAACATATTTTCTCAAGAAGTGACAGTTTTGTGAAACTAGGCTTAGATATGAGACATCATGGTGATGGGATGATGGGAGTCAAGGATTTAGGGATTTGTTGTCAATTGATTAGCTCCATTAGTATCTATCCATGGACATTATCATCAAAATGATTTTTTGTGTCTACTTGCCAGAGTAGAGGAGACAAATGAAAAGCCATTGCTGAGCAAGGCTACCTATGCTTAAAGCCCCAGCTCTTGAAAGACAGAGAGAGGCGCAATAATCACAAGTTCAAGACCAGTCTGGGTTATATAGTGAGAAGCCATCTCAAATTAAGCAAAAAGAGTTAAACCAGTGAAAGAACTTACTCTGTTTCCATATTTTATTTTTTTTGTTTTATTGACTTGCGAGAGAGGGAGAGAGAGAAAGAAAAAGAAAGAGAGAGAGAGAGAGAGAAAGAAATGGATACACCAGGGCCTCCAGCCACTGCAAATGAACTCCATATGCGTGCATCTGGATTTTTGTGGGTACTGGAGAATTGAACCTGGATCCTTGGGCTTTTCAGGCAAGTGTTTTAACCACTAAGACATTTCTCCAGCCCCTTAGTTCCCATCATTGTCTCCAAAAACTCTTCCCTAATGAATTTAGCATCTGTAAGATCCCGTACTTCTCCAGGTTTAAAAGTCGCATGTGTCCTGTTCTCCCTTCACCCCATGACACATAGGAATACTCAATGATGTGATCTTCTCATCTGAAACAATATACACTTCATTTTCCTGTCTTGAAATCACTTTTCTCTCTATCCCCAAATTCCAAATGCTATTATTAAGCAAGCGGATCAGATAAAATGCTACATCCAGCATGGAGCGCCCTGTAACTTAGTTCACCAGATATACATTAATTTCTTTTCAAACATTCTAATGCTTCATTGAATAATTTTTGAAATATCACATTACACTCATTTACCTAGCCTGCTTTCCATGCTAATTCTAAACTTCTTGAAGAGGGAGAACCTGCCTTACAGTTTCTGAATACCATATATCATCTATCTTGGCACTTCATATTAGATACCCACTAAATGTTGGTTGGAAGTAAGAATTGCAAACTGTAAAACGTTCTACTTGTTTTGTTTTTGGCAAGTAAGGTTTAAGATATTTTCTGTTTTATATGCAAATGTGTAATTCCTACACTGTTTAGATGCCTAGATGCTATTTAAATGGTGACTAATTTCTAAAGTATATGTGACAAGACATGAAAGGAACCTTTTCTTTCCTTCCTGGGAGCAAGTGAGAAGCAGACACTAATATTTCCTGGCCAACCATTCTCTTGCTCAATGAACTGAAAGATTCTCTTCTAGGGTTCTGGGATCCACCTTCTTTTATATAAGATGTTGGAAATGCCTTTACCCAGTAATCAGAGTGAAAAATCTGTTGTGAACCACTCGGTCATTCCTTGTTTGTTTAGCTCAGATTGAAGAATCTATTAAGTGCTCTTTTTTTTTCCCCCACACTAACTCAAAATATTTGGGTGAATCAGCAGGAGAGGAAAAGAGAGAAACTCCTGGCAGAGTTGGCTACTGTAAATTAGACAAAGTTCTGAAGGTCTAAGTAATGATGTCACTCTTTCAATACCTCATATATACAAATGATGAGGATTAATTTTGCATGAATGAGAGGGGAGAGGAAATGGTTCATGACATGGAGAGATTTATAAAAAATTACATGGGTCCTGACTTGAGTGCAAAAGAATTGCACTTAATTTTTGAGATTCAGATATTTCCAAAATTTATTGTGCATTTGAGTTATTTAAAATTAAGTCCATATAAGAATAAATGTACATTTGAGTGAAAATGTGTGTTATAACAATAGCACACTATTGTGCTAGTATAATATATCTTCATTGACTGTCTAAAACTTCTCATGTCATTTGAAGGTCATATTTTCTAATCTGTAATAAAGTCATGATTATCATAATTAGATATTTGTATAAAATTATAACATTAATGACATTCAACTCATTTGATAGTTTCATTTATTGCTTTGATAAATAATATTTAAATATGTAAATAACACTTTCATTAGGACAATATTTAATTTTTTGTTATTTATTTGCAAGCATAGAGAATGAGAGAGAAAGAGAGAGAATGGGTTTAACAGGACCTCAAGGCACTGCAAACAAACTCCAAATGCACATACCACTTTGTGCATCTGGCTTTACATGGGTACTGAAGAATCAAACTCAGGTAGCTAAGTTTTACAGACAAATGCCTTTCACCATTTGGCAATCTCTCTAACCTCCATGAGGACAATTTTATCCTATAATTCAAATATATTAAAATACAAATAATGTAACTCATTATGGACAATAAATATATATTTAAAAAAATGCATACCTTATTGAATTTAAATTTCTCTTGGGATCTATTTTGTTTTTCCTTTCCTTTTCTTGCTTCCAGATTTATGACATTATTAATATAACTGGCTAAACATTGACCAAAAATTTTCCTATGTTTTCAATTGTATAATTTTCTGACATGGCCTTAACGAGTGACAGATTTCGAGCTTGGTTTGGATTGAACTATTCACCTTGAGCTTTCTATCTACATTTCAGTCTATCTTAGTTGTCTTGGGCATTTTCAAATTCATACACTAAACACTTTACAACAACAGTTATATATCCTTCACTTATATTGAATATGATCTTACTCTGAGGCATTTCCATCTGAAGGGAAACTGTGGGGACATTGTCAGAGGCAGCCAGAAATATTTCATGAAGATTCTGTCACATAAGAACAAAGAAATAAACACTAGATTTTGAAATGTCTGTCAGTGGTCCTATTTTAGGAAGAAATCTTGAGAGCACATGTTATGAACGTTCTCATTCTAATAAAATCTTCAAACCCAAAGAAATCTTTATTTTCCCCAAATCACATGCCTGTATCACCTCCCGTCATTTTGGATTATTAGTCAAAACTCTTGCCTATCTCTAGAATATAAGACCTGAGCTAGCAATAAGGACTCACTATGTATAATTCAGAATCAAGATTGCCTTCAGCTCTGAGATTGGAGTTATCTCTACAATAGTAACACATTTCCAAGGGTTTTTACAATGCCAGTCCAGCATTTCTGAGAATATAAGAAAAGACATAGACAACATTTGCCTGTGGCTGCTGAAACATGGAGGGATGCTTGTTTGCCAAAATGTGAATTTTCTCTTGCAGAGATTTCTACCACTTCCAATACTTAGCTATGGTTCTCCACACCTCTTCCACTATCTCCATCATGAACTACTTCTCAGCCGCGTTAGGCTTTCTTTGTCCATCATCGATACCCAAGTTATTTCTATTTGTT
This sequence comes from Zapus hudsonius, assembly GCA_004024765.1. Taxonomy (NCBI): domain Eukaryota; kingdom Metazoa; phylum Chordata; class Mammalia; order Rodentia; family Dipodidae; genus Zapus; species Zapus hudsonius. The sequence goes on along the minus strand of PVHP010016084.1, from coordinate 21,793 downwards.
TTCTAAATTGTTTCTAAGTCTTATTTCAATATGTATCTATTTTCTACTATTTATTCAAAAATTTCTCTTATTAGTGATCTCGTTGGTGTGTAGACTTTTTCTCTTGCAAGTCAACCATGTTTCCAGTCAACAAGGAACCATCTGCACAAGTCTCTGGGAGAGGTTTACTTTGAGGATCTCACTGAGAGTAGTGCAAGAATATTTTGCAATTGCTTAGGGAAAAATGGGGGCTCAGTCCCCTCTTTGTAATAGAGAAGAATAGGAGAGGACAAAAAAAATCAAGGTATGGTTTTAATGCTAAATCAGACTAAAATAAAAAGAAAAGAAAATATAACTATAAATTTAAGCCAATTTAAAAACTGCAAAGTAAAAAAAAAAGCTAAAAAAAGATAGAATAATAGTAACCAATTTTAGTTAAATAATGGTATTGGATTAAATTTTCATTCAAGGAATATTTCACTCCAATGGAAAATCAGGAGCACACTAAAACACATTTTACATGAATGTGCATTTTTTGTTTCCATATCTAAGCACATACTGATGTGTTTAGAAGGACAGCTGTACCAAGCTAAAGAAATGGACTGTGTGGGGAGGGGTGTGTCGTCAAACAGTAGGAGAGATTTCTGACTCTGCAATGTCTCCTGAGTAACTCCTCCTACTAAAACTGAAGATAGGCCATGTTGTAACAGGGAAGCTGGGGATTAAAATTTAAAGAGTACCCAGATACTTCAATGCACCTCAGAACTTAAGGAGTACCTGAATTCTTGTCTGTGAAATTAAAGAATTAATAGACCACCAGAGGAGAAGGAAGAGTGGAGACTTTATTCAAAAGAAAATGGAAATTTATAGAGATCTGCAGTCACTAGTGTGGGGAGAGCATGTGGGAGAGGTTTTAGCTAAAATCTGTGCTGCTCAGTCATACAGGCCAAAGAAGGAAAGATATCAGAGGGCTCCCATCATGAGGAAGAGAAGTTCACATGAGAAAGAACTCCAGCCCCTCACCATTACCTAAAGTCCTTCTTTCTGCCAGAAAGCCATTTGGGAATGAGAGCTGGATTTCCTGTTCATTGACATATGACCTTGGGCCGGGTAAGTCAGAGAGACAGCTGGTTGGTCCATACCTGCCCAATCAGTTTCAGAATTTAGGTTTGAACTGTAGATAGAGTCACCTCCCTAGAGGAGGGGGTCAGGAATGGAATCTGTGGAACTTGTCTGAAAGACTTAACTGTCTCTTCTGCAGCCAGGTTTTCAGTGTTGCCTCCTGAGCAACTGCGTGGAGTACATAGTTCTGAAGCTTGGTCTATTTCTCTCCTACAAGAAGGTCCTTAGGGCTTCTTGTCTGTGTTCATATAAAGGGATACTTTTAAAGACCAACATTGATTATGCTCTATTGGAAGGCACTCTGATTTTGCCGTAATATGGGTGACTAGTGATTAAGAGAAAATCTCTTCAGGCTCTTTCAGTTTAAAAGCTGTGTGACTGTCAATAAATTAATTCCTCATAGTGGTCTTACCTGTAAATGAGGATAATACCAACAGCCATTGATATTGCAAGGATTGAACTAGATACTGCCAATAAAATGGTCTGGCTGTTTCTTATGTTTGAAGGTTAATGAAAAAAATCCATAGTATTCATGCTATAATGAAAATTCTGGAAAATTACCAATAAAAAGTTAAATCATAGAGGTCATCTTTGGATAAATATGCAGCAAAAATCATTCCAAGCTTTAACTCCAATAGAATATTTTAAATGCGTGAATATCCAACATAAAGCCAATTAGAAATGCAACAATTTTCAGGTTTTCACCATTACATTTATCATGTGTGGTTCCTCCCATCAGCTGGTTTTGGTCTGGTGCTTTGTCCCAACAATGAAAAGATAATTACAAATATATAATTACATGTATGTATGTATGTACATATGTATGCATGTTAGTTAAACACACATAGAAAGTATGAATGACATAGTTTTTATTTAATTTATAACACAAGTTTTATTCAAGTGATGTCTTTCAGTGTGAAAACCTATTTTCTTTATGACATGTCTTTCTTTGATGTAATTGTTGAGTATTTTTACTTTAATCAAAATTAGGCTAAAGCATATACTCTACCATAATACATACACACACAAAAGGCACACATCAAAGGTTTAATCTTTTTAAAATTGCAAGATTCGACTATTTTTGACCTAAAAAGTGTTGCTTTCTTATGGCTCGACCTCAATAGACAATGTAAAAAATGAGGTGGGTATTCAAGGGAGTTACAGTTTAAACCTGATTAGGGGCCACAGATGAGGGAAAATATGCAACGTTTTTGGCAGTTGTAATATAGTTTAAGATATCTCCTCCAAGGAAGCTAATCAGAGATAGAACCAACGGTCTAATCTAAAAGCCATCAATTTTGGCTTAAAGGATAAGCAAAAGAACAAATACTATTATTTCTTTCAAGTAACTCACATGAAGGTGATATGTACAGAACGTTTGCTGACAGAATGCAACATCATTTATCCATCAATAAATGTTCTCCTCTTCTCTTTTTTCTTTTCCTAGGTGGTTTTTCATCCTTATCTTGCAGTTGAAGTAGACTCTTCTCAACTGAAGTCATAAGACTATGACAGCTTGTAAAATACTGGAAAACAGGAGAATGCAAAGAAAATATGAAAAAGAAAAACTCAAAAGAATTTTAGGGAAATGAGGATTTAAAAGGAGAGACTAAATACACATCAAAAGAAAAAAATCCCTTCTCAGCTGTTGATGTTTTAAAAAAAAATCCTTGTAATTTGAAATCAGTATAAAATAAGCTCCTGGAAAAAGCCTCGGTTTGTGTAAAATGAATACTGTGAATATCAAAGAGCATTGCTTTCCATGTCAAATTGAAGATTTTGGAGCTCTTGTGTGAATAATGTCTCCTGCTATGTCTCAGAATCAATCATACAAAATAGTCTTGTTCAGATTTAAAACTAACAAAAGCTCTGAGAAGGAAAGGGGGATGTGATATATTAAAAATAAAGATGAATTTGAGAAATCAAAGGATTGACAAGAAGTATCAGAATGAGAAAGGAAGAGAACAAATCCTTCTTGGAATTTTCTTCAAGCACAGCCAAAACACATCACCAGAAGGTAGAATTCAGTTGACACTCTGAGTGTCCATATTGCTTCGTTGTCATTGACAGTTTTTCCCTTTTAGGACCTCAGCATCTGAAGAGGAGACAGAGAAGTAAGCCAATGATTGCAAGGCATTGGATAAGAAAACAATGTAGAAACACTTTGCCAGGGAGTATGAAACATGGCGAAGCACAGCTGTTGAGAAGATGAATCAAGGCAGATTCTTGGATGTGGTCAATTTGGAAAGGAATTTTGAAGTGCACATTAGAATTAATCAGGTAGAAAAGCTGACGAACCCAGGCAAAGCAGAGGTCATGTTCAAAGTCATGAAGTGAAAATTCACAAAGCTTTGATGACCTCCATATAGTCTGTAGAGCTGAATTGTAGATATGAGTGTGAAAGGAGAACAGAGAGCCTCCTCTGGCTGCCAAAAATAGACAATCGTCCCATCAGGTGTGACAATTCAGGCATGCCCCAAAGGCCCCCTCCCCTTGAGTGGGAGGTGTCTAGCTAGAGCTAAAACCTAGGTGCTAAAACTGATGGTTTAGGTGTGAACCAACCACCTGTCTCCCTGTCACTGGGGCAGGAAATACTCACTGAATACACAAGCCTGTCTCTCACACACATAGCCTAGAAGGTGGACTTCTGAATATCCAGGCCTTAGAAATATAAGGCCTTCCAGATTTTTCCCACATGAACCTTTTTCCTCAAGATGGGAGCCCTCTGTTACCTTTTCTTTTTCTGCTTGTTTAGCTGAACAGCATAAATTCTGTTAAAACTCTCCATGTTTTCTCCCCACACTGGTGGCTGGAGAATTCTGTAACTCCCCATGTTCCCTTAAATAAAGTCTCCCACTATACCTTAATATCTGGTTATCTCTGATTTTAATTCTTTAACTTTGTAGACAAGAATTTGGGTACTCCTTAAATTTTGGGGGTGCACTGGAATTTTTGCTGGGCATTCTCTAAATTCTAATCCTCAGCTCACCCTGCTACACAGGCATCAGTCTAGAATTTGTCTAGAAGTGTTTTCCTCACCAGGGAGACTCTGCAGAAAAGATTTTATTTATTTGAGAGAGAGGGAGAGGCAGATAGACAGAGAATTGGTAACCAGTGCCTTAGCCACTGCAAACAAGCTCCAGACTCATTAGCTACCTTGTACATCTGGCATTACATGAGTACTAGGGAGCCAAACCCAGGTCCTTAGGCTTTACAGGGAAGGCCCTTAACTGCTGAACCATCTCTACAGCCCAAGGTTCATTGCTTATTAAGCTCCTCTATGGCTAAAGATATCTGTCAGGAAGAAGACGTGCACACCCCACTAAGTATGCAACAAACCAACAAGAAAACATTCATTATTCCTACATCCAAAGGTTTCTCCTGCATTCATAGGGCAGAGGGCCTAAAAACAACAATAAAACAAACAAAAAAAACATTGTTCTGTGGTGGCCATGTGACAATACTTCATCTTGTTGTATATCTGAAACTTAACATATTATGTATTATCTTAATAGAGACATAGCGTGGAGTCAACAGTTTGAGAAGTTATTTATGCAGCTTGTGAAATAATTAAGCACAAAATAAATTCAAAGAATTGTTTTGTTGGCTTCACTTCGGGAATACTAAAATTAAATACAACAACGATGACGTTAAGTGAAAGGACTGTAATTAGACTTCCATGAATGTATGCATCTAGGAATGTCTATGGAAAATCTATATGCGACAATTTTCACTGACTACTGTTATTTGCACTAGTTCTAGTTAATTAAATTTTCATTGCATTGCTATGGGAAAACTTGAAAATTGGTACATCTTGATGAACTGAAACTGAATCCATTGGAACCTTCAATGAACCCTCAATTTTGCTTTCCTGTGTGAAATGAAGCAAAAAACAAATAAATAAAACAAGTTACTATTAGAGATTTACTTCAAATGTATATGTAGTCAGGCTCATTGTCTAGTTTCTATAGCTATTTATACTTACATACAGGAGGAAAAAATTGATTCCATTGTAAGTTATGAGTGCAGTTATGAAGCCTTATTAGTGAAGCTTATATTTTATTGCAGGTAAAGTATGACAGCTATAGACAATGGAACACTATGACTGTTTCTCATTGTTCCTTTGTTCCTGGTGCCCAGATAAACAAAAGGAGCTCTTTTACCTAAGCTAAAAATCATACCATACTTTCAATTCCTGTTTAACATAGTGCTCATTAAATGCTAGACAAGCAGTCCAAATATTAACACATTTAATGCATATAAGAAGCCTGAGGTAGGTCTATCATTAGGCTTATTTTGGATATGTGGAAAGTGAGGGCCAAAGATTTTTAAAACTGTCTCCAAAACAATCTAGACAGAAAATGAGGAAATTCAGGTAGATAATATCATCAGTATCCTTTCTCTTTTTCCCTGGTAGTATGTCGTCTTTCTGCTCAAGAGCACATGGTGGAAAAAAAGACAGATAGCTCTTATTTCACAGTAGATTCAAAGAATCCATTTTCAGGAAAACATGATGACAGGAGACATCCTGAGTCACAAAGCTTCTCTGGGTGGGGGCATTTTTACAGTGTCAAAGTCCTTCTAGTTGAAGGCACAGCCATGGATGTAACTTTCTAAAGTTCTCAACCCCCTCTCCCCAAAATGATACTGTAACGGTGACCAATTGTGCCTTTTGCAAATGTGTCTCCTGGTTTAACACTTGGGTGCCCATGTAGCATGTTTATAGGCTCCCAATATCATCTTACATCATATACTTTCCTTCATTGACTTTAGGATATTTCTTATAAAATATTTTGTGTATCATTAAAAATAGACAGAATAATAAATCTTAATATATATCATATTATCACTTATAATCTTGGCATTATGCTTATAGAAAAAAATAAATTTATGTAGAGGAAATCTTACTCATATCCTGCTCTTCGGCATATATAAAAGAGAAAATATCATTTTTTGGATGAAGATAACCCCAAAACTTTATTTTTCATATTTTGAATTTGAATTCTTCTAGTTACTTTTCAACTAGAGTCAATGATGACTTGATTTTCTATACTGTCATCTTCTGTGCTATCAAGAACATTGACGATTTAGCGGTTTTTAGAAGGTACTCCCTTGGCTGCTTCCTGGTTGTTAAAAAGAATAACAAACTTTAAGATACATTCTAAATGTAAAAGGTCCATTTTAAATCTGGAGACATTCAAATTTGGGATTAGATGCGTATCTTGGATTTGATAAAATACTATTAACAAATAACTTTCACATAACCACTTTCTAAGGCCTCCAGTCTCTAAGCTTCTCCAACCAGCGGTCCCCAAGGTTAGAAGAGATAAAGGTAAGCCATCAAAACCTCAGTCAAACAAACTCAAATTAGGAGCAAGGTAGCTTTCCCCTAGGAGGGGACTGAGCCATGGAAACATGAAGGCAACCTCTTCTGCCCTGGCAGGACTAGAACCATGTCCCATCCAATTTCATTCAATTTGGCTGCAAGCATCAATCTCCTAACTTCCATTCACAACAGATTTCTGTTTCTTCCTCAGTTTCCTGTTCTTCCAGAAACCATTGTCAACCAAATGCAACTTGTGACTTAACTTGCTTTTGTGAACTGGCCCTGCCATTTAGCCTGGAAATACAGGCAAGCTTTGATCAAGAAGGAAGTCTGAGGAGGAGGTGGGAACAGAGGCTTATCTGCATTTCTCCAGAACCCATTTTAAACGTTGAGCTCTCTTGTGTTCTACCTGATTTGTTAATTTACATGTGTGCTGTCATGTACACATCTCTGTACCCTACTTACTATAAAATCCATTTGCAACTGGGGCTCAGGGCCAAACCTTCATCTATGCTTGGCCCGCAGGTGTCAGTTCCTAAATTCATAATAATAAATGTAATTCCACTTGCAGAAACAGCTTTGTCTTTTTGTCACAGGGAACTAATACAAGAGCATGTTTATAAACATTCTTTCATCAAGTATGAAAACGTCTATGAGCTTCATTTGAGGTTTAGTGATTATCATGGCTTCTGAGACTATAAGGCTGTATGCAGCTTCAATCCTGAGGCTATCTGCTAACATTTGTTTACGTAAATAAGACTTGATTCCAAGTACAATCCAAGTGCACATACTGACTCGCTAAATTAATAAAAATGATAATTCAGACACTGTCAAATCCTTGGTCACACTCACAATGAACCTACTTATATAACCATTGTGTTTAGAAAAGAATCATCTGGTAGATAGAGGATTAACAATTACATAATAAAAATAACTTCAGGAACAGAGCCTGGAGACACTTGATCTTTACAAGAGAGACAGAATGGAGAGGATAGAAAACACCTCTTAAGTGGTTCATCGTGTACAGTGAACCCACACTGCTTTCAGATGACTTCAAGAAGCAGAGCCAAATATGAGGTGCAGGTTGAGTTTTGGATGAAGAACACACTTTCCGTGGGCAAAACTTACCTAGATGAACTGGGTCACTTCAGGTAATTTGTGAATTTCCAGGTCCTTGAGATTTTTCAGAGCAACTGTTATGATATTATCAAGGTGATTCAAGGATTTACTAGGCCAACTAATTAGGTGATTTTTAAGATCCAGGCCAGCTCTAAATTTTTATAGAACTCACAAGATAAGGATAATAATCTATACAATGAAAGTAAAACACCTTGGCACTGAAGCTAGAAATAAAAGATACTGGCAAATTGCTTTGGGAATTTATTAATGTTTCTGAGAAATATTGCTTTTTTTTACTATCATGGATTTTGCTCCTCTGCACACGTTTCCATATTTCTGTTTGAGTATCCAATCACTTTTCAAGGGTCAGTCTTGGTGGGCCTTTCTCTAACAATATCTATATTCTCAGTACATTTTCCTCATCTGTATTATGAAAATATTTTCAAATCAATTGAATAGAATAATTATATGATTTTTGTCACTTTTTTTCTAACTCATGCTAACATATGAGTTCCTTAACAGTATCCTTTCACTCAACCATTAATTTAATTCACTCTTTGCCATATAACTTATAGGATCTGATTTTGGGGGGGAAATTCACCATGGCTTAATTTTTCAACATTCTTCCCAGTATGTATTTCTCCCAGGTTGTGCTACAACTGTGATTGTTACTAAAATTCTGTACCTTGCTGTGGGAACATACAGCAGGGAACAAACCACAAAACTGATGAAGTCAGACTACTGTTTAAATGGCTGATAAATGCTACTCAATGCTGAGATCAGTTGAGGAAGAATTTTCACTAATTCCATCTGTCCAGTTACTTATGGAAGTTTTCTTTTCAAAATCAGAACCGACAGACTTCCTCTCTGTCCCTCGTCTCTCTAACAGTGAATTTTTTTTCTGACCTCTTATTTCCAGACAGTGTCTGGCTCACTTGTCTTATATATTTATAAGCTTCAAACCAGTTTCTCCTTTCTTCAGAGAGCAGTCTGAGCTCTGGGGTCCTGCTTTCTGCTGGTTCATGTTTGCTTGCTGTGTCCTTTTTGGTGTTTTCCTGGCTGTTGCTGGGTCAGTGGGGACAGGATTTGAGGCTTTGAAATCTGGCCCATGACTTCCTGTGCTTCTCAGCTATGCTTCAGGATGACGGTCTTCCCATTGCACCTGCCATCACTTCTCCTCCATGATGAAACTTCCCTTCTAAACTGCAGGTCAAATTAGACCCTTTTCCTTCTGTAAATTGCTTCTGTTTGGGTATTTCTGAGAAAGGAATTGATAAACATAGACAAATGTTGAGTAGGTAGTGACTTTCCTACAAAACTCCTGTGTATTGATAACTGTTCAATTAATGCATTTTTCTTTTAATTAATCTTATAATCTATAACTTTAAACCTCTGTGATATAATGACCATAAAACAATGTTTAGAAGAATATATGACTGTGAGCTTCTCACTCTACCATAGAAAAAGATTTTGAAAGAACCATTTCTCCTTTTGAAACATGAAAACCCCCTATTACTTTTCCCTTAAGGAGCAGCATCCAGAAATGTAAAATCAGAACCCATTCCAATTACAGGCAGTAACTAATGCAGCTTTACAAGCAAAATGGACTTGTGTGAACGCTGCATAACCTCTCACGTAACCTTTCATTTCCACATTATAATAAATCAAGTTTTCCAAGGTCTAAGTCAGCCTGGATGATTTCAACAGAAAAGGAAACTTTTTAAAATGCCCTTGCTGTTCAGCACCAAGGTCTGACATTATCTCAAATCAGACTGCTTGAAAATGACTTCCTAACAGTTCTTTTTGTCTCCTCACCTGCTTGGAGAAGTAGTTCTCCACCTTGGTTGCACATTAGAGTTACTTGGGGAGCTCTAAAGTCTATACTTACCTGGACCAGAGCTTCTGACTTCATTGATTTGGGATGCTTCTGGAGAATCAGGCTTTGAAACAATTTCCCATGTGACTCTGTAGGCAGCAAAAGTTTCAAACCAGTGGTTTAGAGTGACTCTGTTATTCTAACTCCACACTGTTCCCTGCCCTCCCTCTTTCCTCCTTCCCTCCCATTCTCATAGCCCTGCTTCTCTTTTTCCTGTCCCAGTTAATACCCCCAAAATATATGTATACACTTAGCTCTAGTCTACTGGGTATAGCTTTACATAGCTTGCCTGATAATTAACTTTTAATATTGCTAGAGACACCAAGCATGCTGGCATAGCTCATAGTTATGAGTATTCAAGTTCATCTTATGATCATGTGGCAAACAGATTACAAAATATCAGAGTGATATTTTGAGGGAAAAATTTCCAAAGGAATGAAAATTCTTGGCGATAACATACGCTGGAAGATCAAGCATATATTTCCTGACATGGAAACAAATGACTATGAAAATAAAACTTCTTAGTCATAAATTTTGGCAAACAATGACCAAAATCATTTATTTCTTAGGGAAGTTTTTTTTCTCCAATAGAAGTTTTTGAATGCCCCATATACTAATCTGTATCCTGTGTCTTCGAGAGTAGAATATGATTTTGCATTCTCACTCTTACTTCTCATTATATTTATGTCTTCTAGGAAATGATTTTAGGACACTATCTTTGTTTCCTTCCTGTTTGAAGCAAACACTTTCAAAAAAATTAAAAATTCCTGTGTTAAGGAGCCTTAAGAACAAGGATTAAGGAGCCTTGAGAACTGGATATTTAGATAAAAGAATGGGCCTGGGTCGTTAGATACCATAGTGGCGTGGTTAGTTCCAAAATTAATTAATAGTGTAATGTCTAGGTAATCCAGAATGGTGTATATTTGTTAACCTATACTGATCTCACTCTCTGATGGAGATTGTGTTTGTATTTTTCAGGATACAGCGAGAGAGCTGTGGCCCATATAACCCTACCAACTGACTGCAGGCAGAAAGCTGAGACCCTGGCATGAGATGAGCCACCACAGTCATACGGGGGAGGATCCATATGGAACCCCACAGAGAATAATTGGATGAACAAGGGACCCACAGCCATAGCCATTCAATCAACACAGGATAAGCTAGTGGGACAGAAACCAATGATTCTCGACACAAAAACCCCTAACTCACAACATTAAAGCAGCCTTAATACTCACCCACCACGACTCAGAGAACTGAGCCGAAGAGGGGGCGGAAAGATTGTGAGAGCTGTGGTGGGGGAGATTATCAGAGGCCTGGTACCCCTCAGTAACAACACACTTGGGTCATGAGAACCTGGCTGAAGACTGGGCTATCCATGGTCCCCTACCACAGAGACTGATCCAGAACATGGAGGAGGATATCCAGCTGACTGGGGATGGGGAAGGGGGGCATTGGGGAATTGGGGATAACAACTCATTGTTGGCCCACTAAACAATGTAACTCATTATGGACAATAAAAAAGAAAAAAAACTGCAAAAAATAGTGTAATGTCTGGTGTTTAGTTGAACTGGACTATGAAGACATGATATAGCCTATAAATAAATTTATTTGCCTACCTTTATTGAGTCTAGATATTCAGGCATTTAGACATTTTCTATAGTTTGTTTTTTTTATTCCATTTAATTCTGTGTTTTTTTTTAGTGTCCTTAAAGATTCTGAGTGAATAGCAATAGAAATAAATATGACATTTAGTACAATGGGACAAACAACCCTAAATATTTATGGGCTTGTAAGACTGTAGAATGGTAGAGCTGTTGAGAAAACTCTAGCTATTCTTCAAGAGATTAAACATAAGATTGTTTTATGATTTAGCACTTCTGCTCTAGGTATACCCAGAAGAATTCAAAGTAAAGGCTTCCAACAGACTTGAAACATTACTCATGATGGCCAACACTGGAAACAACCCTTGTCATCAATATATCAATGGATAAACTAAGTAATACTAATGAATATTATAAATATATATTATGAAATTATGAAACTTATTCTTATTACAAATGGCTGAATCTTATAAACATTTTGTGATATAAAATAAGCCATTCACAAAAGACAAAAATCAAGTTACTTGTCAGCAGTATTACTGTAGAAAAATTCATAGAAACTAAGATTAGAACTACTTGAGGCTGGTGAGGGCAAGATGTGGAACTGTTACTTAACAGAGTGCTTGGGGTAATGAAAAATGTTTTGAAATAAATACTTGTTGTGGTTGGACACAACAAGTAATTAATGCTGTAGGGCCTGGATTTAAAAAATGATAAAAGGGAATTTTGTTTTAAGTATATATTATCATAACAAAAATATATTAGTGGCTTAAAATAACAGCTCTTTTATACTCTCCTGAATCTGAATGTCAGGAATTCTACCCGGGTATTTCTATTCCATATAGTATCAGCAGGAGTATCTATAAATCTTATGGTATTTGCATTTTCTGAAAGTCCAAATCAGCAGATGCTAAAAGTTTCACTCCTGTTGCATTCTGTCACTCAAAACACTACATCGTACTAATCCGGGTTAAAGAGGAGGAAAAAAGATCTTTCGGTTTGATGACTAAGTGGAAAGTTCCCATTGATACAAGTATATAGGTTAGGTTCTAGGGTTGTAATCATATTTTATAATATACTCTACCAGAGTACCACATATATCTGTAGGAGTTCCCATCTCTTGACTTTCACTCATGAAAACTGATCTGTGGCTTGAATATAAAATGTCCCCCATAGGCCAATGTATTTGAACACTTGGTACCAAGATGGCGGCTCTGTTTGGAAGGGTTGTGTGACTTTTAGAGGGTGGAAGCTTGCTAGAGGAAATGGGTCACTTCAGGCAGCACTTGAAGTTATAACCCAGCCCTACTTCCTGTTCACCTGATTCCTGACTGGAAGCCACATGCCTCTTGCTGTATCCTGTGCCTGCTGGCATGCCCTACCATTGATGCAGGGTTTCAGGATCCAAGGAGGGCCTGTGAAGCCCAACTTTGGGCCCTTATCTGATTTTTTAGCAAAGAATTGATAAAACAGACTTTGAGAGATAAATTATGAGGTCCATTGTAGGAGGAATTAAGATCCAGGGTAGAGGCTAGCTGGAAGACTTAGGCCAATGGAGAATTCCCAGTCTTGCCTAGCTGGAAAGGAGAGGGGTGATGAAGAGAATCTCCATCACAGAGCAATGTTCAGGGGCATTGGGTTCAGGAGGAGGCACATACACTCATACCTTGAAGGCAAAGCATTAGAACCAAAAGATCTCCCTTCACATAAAAGATCAGAGAGTAAGAAATAAAGACTCAGAGATCAAATAAAAATCATACATGTAACAAAGTGAAAAAGCACCCCCAAAACAAGTCACATGTAGAAGCCAAGCAGGAAAATACCCAGAAAGAAGGAAGTGCTCCCCACTTCCCAGCTGGCTGGGAAGAAGACAGATAAATTTGCAGACTGGCATTCAGGAGACATCACAAGAAGAAAAGAGAGACTTGCCCAGTCACATGGTTAGGCTCCTTGATATGGATCAGACATCCAATTAGTGAGAACCTGTGGGAATGTGGGAGAGAGAGACCCCACACAATATTACCAAACTCTTCCTTAACCCATCCCCCAGTCGGAGCTTTGCTTTGCCTCCTATAGGATAAAAATGGATATTCTCATTTGATTTTTTTCTTAAACATTTATGTACTTCTTTCTGGTGCTTTTATTTTTCTGATTCCACATCCCAGTACCCTAACATCAGTTAGAGTTATTTCTTCAGAGGGGGGATTGTAACATTTCAAGCAAGCTCCAGAGAACCCCTCTCCTTGAGTGGGAGATGTCTCTAGCCAGAGCTGAAACCTAGATGCAAAAACTGATTGGTCAGGTATAGACCAATCAGTTGTCTCTCTGACTTACCTGGTGGAAATTTTAAAAGCTTCCCTAGAACAAAGCCCAGTCTCTTCCCTATGGCATCCTAGAAGAAGGACTTTCATTTTCCAGGTAAGGCCTCAAGATACGGGACTCAAGATCTCTCCACATGAACTTTTTTCTCATGATGGGGCTCTCTATTATCTTTCTTTTCCTGCTTATTTAATTAAAATGAATAAATTTTGACTAAAACCTCTGCCATGTGTTCCCCCACACACACACTGGTGACTGGATAACTCTGTAACTCCCCATGTTCCCTTAAATAAAGTATCCAACTATACCTTAACATCTGGTTGTCTATGATTTTAATTCTTCAACTTGTAGACAAGAATTTGGGTACTCCTTAAATTTTGAGGTGCATTGGAATTTTTGCTGGGCATTATCTAAATTCTAACCCTCAGCTCAGTGATTACAAACCTTGTTATCAGACTCAGATATGCATGGGGAGACCCAATTAGTTCATGGACTCAGCAGGATGACCCAGGAGGAGCCAAGACCTAATTGGCTCATGGTTACAAGGAGTGGGCAACCCACCTATGTGCATTGAACTGAGAAAGAAGCAGGTGGTTTTCACTGAGGAGTGTTGCTGGTAGCAATCATGGATGGGTCTGGATCAGGTGCCGAGTTCCAGTTTTGCCATGTAAGCCAGGTGGCATCTCCTTGTCCTTGGGTCTTGTTCTGTGACTGCCTGTATAAAGCTAACTTACTCCTGTTTCTCCTTCACCATGATGGTCTGTATCCCCTTAAACCTGTAAGCCAAAATAACCTCTTTCCTTCCTTAAGCTTCTTTTTTGTCAGGTATTTGGTCCCTTCGATGTGTAAAGTAACTCATAACAGAAAACTGGTACCAAGAAGGAAGGTTGTTGCCATGACAACTATAACAATAGGGTTTGAAGGCTGTTGGATATGATTTGCGAGAGGACTGTGGAAGAGTTTGAAACTTTGGGCTAGAGAAGCCTTAGTAGAATGCATTGGTTAGTGGTGCTTTCTGGTGGGAGAGAAAGAAACATGGGCAGTGGAGATTTCTGAGGGAAACAAGGACTCTACTGGGGACTGGGATGGAGGCCATCCATGGTTCATGCTGGCAAAGAATCTGGCAGCATTCTTCCTATGTCCAAGAAACTTGAGTGAAGTTGAATTTGAACTTAAATGTAATGGAGGGCTGGAGAGATGGCATAACGGTTAAAGTTTTTGCTTGCAAAGCAGAAGGACCTGAGTTTGATTCCCCAGTATTCGCATAAAAGCCAAAAAAAAAAGTGAAGGACTGATTTATTTAGGTGGATAAAATTCCAAGACAGCATAGCATCTGAGCTGTGGCATAGTTGCTGCTCATTATTCCCATTCAGATCCACCATGAAATTCATAAAAAATGTTTTAAAAAGTGAATTTTGTTGAGGAAAGGAATGTGCGCTTGTTTAAAGTTCCAGACAAGGAGCCTGCTGCTAATACAGCGTATGTCGTTTGTCATAGTCAGCCACATGCCGCTGGGATGAATCTCATGTCATCTGCAAAGAGGGATAGTTTGAATTCTTCCTTTCCGATTTGTATCCCTTTTATGCTATTCTCCTGTCTTATTGCTTGGGCTAGAACTTCAAGCACTATGTTAAATAGCAGTGGTGAGAGTGGACATCCCTGTCTTGTCCCTGAGTTAAGCGGGAACTCCTTGAGTCGTTCCCCATTGAGGATGATTTGTGCTTTAGGAGATCTGTATATTGACTTTATCATG
>PVHP010016083.1:0-36440 GCA_004024765.1 Zapus hudsonius | reverse complement strand
TGTCATGGTTTGATACAGGTGTCCCCCACAAACAATTGAATGTGTTCTGATAGATCGATCCTCAGCTGATGGCAGTTTGGGTTTTACAACCTCGATGAAGCTGTGTTGTTGGGGGTGGGCTTATGGGGTTATAAGCCAGCTTCCCCTTGCCAGTGTTTGGCACACCTTCCTGCCACTGTTTCCAGTGCTGTGGCAGAGGTGATGTCCAGCCCTCTGCTCATGCCATCGTTTTCCCTGCCAGAATGGAGTCTCCCCTCGAGTCCGTAAGCCAAATAAACCCATTCCTCAACAAGCCACTTTTGTTTGGGTTCTTCCTGTGAAGCAACTAGAAGGCTGACCGCAACAAGGAGTGTTTCCCCATCTCCTGTGGCATCATGATGTGGGAGCAGAGGCAAAAATATTTGCCTATTTTACTCCATGGCTCCAATTTATTTTGGCTTTTACATACATAGTTAGAAGACTCAGAAAGGAATTTGTATCAACCTTATTTATAGACATATTTTTATTGACATTTATAATTGACTAGTACAGCATACCTAATATAAGAATTGCATAACTTTTACTCTACCTTGTCTAACCTTTTAGTTTACTTATTTTGGAACAGTTTAGGACATAACTGAAGTATGAAATTAGACTCTTACTTATTTTTAAATACCTCATGACTATCAATACAGACAGAACTTATTGTTTGCTTTGAAAACATTAATTTAGCAATAAATCCAAATAAATTGATCTATCATGGAAGTCAACAGGAACAGACAAGTAAGACAGCATAAGTCTTGACATCTGTTTGTAAACACACCAATTACCCAGGAGAGTTTGTAATCTCAATTTTAGATGTTGAAATCATTTTTTTCTGATATCGATGAAGACCATTGTCTGAGCTTCAGGTTGTACCCTGAAGTGAGGAATATATATTAAAGAGTTAGTTTGTTTAGAAGCAATAGACCTGAAATACCCAACATGAGACAACTGTTCAAATAAAATCCTAGATACTCTGCAATTACCCCCAGTAGAGCAGAGTCTGGTCATTGTTGAATTAGAACAGCTGAGGTCTAATAAAACCACCGGTGATTCTGTCTTTGAAACAGAAAACATTTGACAACAAATTGTGTCAGTTTAACCTTGGCTATGTATTAATTTAATGTATGGTAGGTATCCTTATAAATATAAGGTAATGTTATGTTATGCCCATGACTTAAATTTTATAAGCTTAAATAAGTGATCTCGGGATATTTTACCTAACAGGAAGATAGAAGCCATAATGGATGAAATGAAATCTTTAAATTAGATAAGTACTATGATGACCATTTGACAGAATTACCATGAAGAAATAAAAAATCATTTTTAAAACCACAAATTTTTTAGATATGAGAAACTTATTTTAGAAAATTCAACATTAGTAAGCAAACCTTTATCTTAAAACTCTGTTTTCATTATTATTAACATATTGACAAATAACAAAATATAGCTAGCTTGGAGGAGTATCTTAAAGAGCCAATTTTTATATTCCTTAAACCATGAACAATTTAGTATTTGTGAGCTGTTGATGAATAACCTTAACCATGTAACAGTTTTTTTTTTAATAGTTTAAAACTTAGCATCTAGAATAGGTTTCGGAAGGACCTGACAAAATTAACCTTTTGGGCCATTTTCTGAAAATGTGTACCCCTCTATTCACAAAGGAAGCAGTCCTTGGAGGTGCCCCTTTTTCCTAAAGTGGGTCCTTTCCTAAAGCAAACTTTTCTGTTGATGATGTCTACCATTTTTTCTTTTCTTTTTTTATTGTCCGTAATGAGTTACAACATTTAGTGGGCAAACAATGAGTTGTTATCCCCAATTCCCCCCTGCCCTCCCCTCCCCAATCCGCTGTATAACCTCCTCCATGGGTCATCTGGATAAGTCCTTATGAAAGGGGACCATGGATAGCCTAGTATGCAGCCATGTTCTCCTGGCTATGCCTCTGGATAATCTCCCCCACCATGGCGCTCACAATCTTTCCGCCCCCTCTATCGCATAGTTCCCTGAGTCCTGTTGGATGAGTATTAAGGCTGCTTTAAGGTTGTGAGCTTAGGCATCTTTTTGTAGAAAGTCATTGGTTTCTATCTCACTGGCTTAACCTGTGTTGATTTAATGGCTGTGGCTGTGGGTCCCTTGTTCATTCTGACATTCTGTGTGGGGATCCATATGGATCCTCCATGGTATCACTGTGGTGGCTCCTCTTTTGCCAGAATTTCAGCTATCTGCCTACAGTTGGTTGGAAGGCTTAGATGGGTCCCAGCTCTCTCGCTGCATCCTGCAAAATAAAACACAATCTCCATCAGAGTGTGAGATCAGTGTAGGTTAACAAATATACACAATTCTGGATTACTTAGATTTTATTTTTAGTAGCATACCCATCAATCACTCCCACAGTGCAACTTGTCTTGGGAGCCCAAGAGTATGGGATACAGTGCCTATCACCCTGAATCCCAAGTTCCAGACAAGGGGTCCCCGTCACTAAGTGGAAAATTGACCGAATTTGAAAGCTGTTGATTGTCTCCCCCAGGACCATGTTCCTCCATTACACAAGTGCTCCTTTCTAGGTTCGCTGTTCTATCACAGTAGGAGGTGTGGTTAGCCTACTCATAATCGGAGATTGTGTTTCATGTCAGTGGTCTTTCTTTACTCCAGCTGTCATGGATCAGATTCCCATGTCAGCCTGTGCAGTGTCATCCTGCACTACACTAACTGCCTTCTGGGGGCTGGATACTGTTCCGGACGTTGAAGGGCCTCTCGATGCTGATCAATGGCATTCTGTGGTATTTTCAGCAACAGGGTTTTGCCTCAGGCCTGGGGAGGGCACTCAAGTGCTTTGACAGAATTCTGTCTTGTTGGAATCTCATGAGTCGCTTTGATCAACAGCCCATGGAGGGACGGAACCAGTGGTTGGACCCAGGGGTTTTCAGGCTCATCTAATTTTTCACAGGCTTACACTCTCTCCCCTACTACTCATGGCTCCTCTTGCCATCGACACTCACTACTTTCGCAATAGGTTACAGTATGCTCGTGAGGATTTTATGTTTTTGAACCTAATTTGGATTGGCCTCCTGCTTAAGCTATTCCCCTCCCCCATCCCTTACCCCTCATTCATAATGTCTCACTTCTTAAAGTGCATAAAGAAAATGGTTATCCTGGTTAAGGACCACATATGAGGGAGAATATTCGGTTCTTGATTCTCTGTTCTTTTTAGAGTTCACTTAGTAAGATCTGCTCAAAGTCAGACCATTGTTTCCTAAATTTTGATATTTCATATTTCCTTTCAGCTGAGTAAAATTCCATCGTGTAAATATACCACAGTTTCTCTGTCCATTCCTCCATGGATGGGCATTTGAGTTGATTCCAATTCTTGCTCTTATGAATTGAGCTGCTAAAAATATGGTTGTACAAATGTTTCTGCCTCGAGATGTGACATCTTGTGGATAGATGCCTAATAGAGGAATAGCTGGGTCATTGGAAGGTCTATGTGCATTCTGTTCAGAAGTCTCCACACTGCTTTCCATAATGGTTGCACAAGTTTGCAATCCCACCAGCAGTGAATGAGGGTTCCTTTTTCCCCGCATCCTCGCCAGCAACGATTATTGTTGGTTTTCTTTATGATTGCCATTCTGACAGGGGTAAGATGGTATCTCATTGTGGTTTTGATTTGCATTTCCCTGATGCTTAGGGATGCTGAGCACTTTCTTAAATAAGTCAAGGCCATTTGTGTTTCCTCCTCCATGAATTCTCTGTTGAGATCAGTGCCCCATTTTGTGAGGGGGCATTTTGGGTTTTTGTTAATAATTTTTTTGAGATCTCTGTAGGTTTTGGAAATTAGACCTCTGACTGAGTTGTAGCTGGGGAAAATCATGTCCCAATTTGAAGGGGTCTATTGGCTCTGAGTATGGTTTGTTTGTCTGTACAGAAGCTTTTGAGCCTGATCAGGTCGCATTGGTTAAGTGTTTGTCGTATTTCCTGGGCTGCTGGAGATTGCTCAGGAAATTTTTTTCCAACTCCTATTTCATGTAGAGTTCCTCCTATTTTGTCTTCCAGTGTGTTCACAGTTACTGGATTTATATTAAGGTCTCTGATCCATTTGGAATTGATTTTTGTGCACAGTGAAAGGAATGGGTCTATTTTCATTTTTTTTACATGTGTTTATCCAATTCCTCCAGCACCATTTGTTGAAGATGCTATCTTTGGACCAGCATACATTTCTGGCTCCCTTATCAAAGACCAAATAACTGAAGTAACTGCCATTTAAAGCTGGGTATTCAATTCTGTTCCATTGATCTGTCTTTCTGTTTTTTTGCCAGTACCATGCTGTTTTCGTTACTATGGCTTTGCAGTATGTTTTGAAGTCAGGCATGGTGATACCTCCTGAGTAGAATTTTTTACTTAGAATAGTTTTGGCTATCTGAGTTATTTTGCCCTTCCAAATAAATTTAGAGATATTTTTTTCTATGTCTGTGAAGAAAGAGGTTGGGGTTTTTATTGGCATAGCATTGAATCTGTAAATCGCTTTTGGCAGGATTGCCATTTTTACTATATTGATTCTCCCTATCTATAAGCATGCAATATCTTTCCATCTTCTCTTGTCCTCCTCTATTTCCTTCTTGAGTGTTTCAATATTTTCCTTAAATTTGTCCTTTACAACCTTGGTTAGTGATATTCCAAGGTATTTGATTTTCTTTGAGGCTATAGAAAAATGGGACAGTATCTCTGATGTCTTTTTCTGTCTGCTTGTCTTCTGCATATATAAAGGCTACTGATTTTTGTGTGTTGATTTTGTATCCTGCCACATTGCTGAAGACATTAATCACCTTCAAGAGGTTACTGATACTATTCTTTGGGTCTGATATATAAAGGATCATGTCATTTACAAAGAGGGATCGTTTAATTTCTTCCTTTCCGATTTGTATCCCTTTTATGCCCTTCTGTTGTCTAATCACTTGGGTAGAACTTTAAGCATTACTTAAAGAGCAGTGGTGAGAGTGGACAGCCTTGTCTTGTTCCTGAATTGAGTGGGAACTCCTTGAGTCATTCCCCATTGAGAGTGATCTGTGCTTTAGAATGTTTTGTAAATTGTCTTTATTAAGTTGAGGAATAGAACACCTGTGCCTATTCTTTTGAGAGCTTTGAACATGAAGAGGTGTTGAATTTTGTCAAAAGCCTTCTCCGCATCTATTTAGATAACCATGTGGTTTTTAGTTGTTGATCCGCTTAATGTGATGTATTACATTTATCGACTTGCATATGTTGAACCATCCCTGCATCTCTGGGATAAAGCCAACTTGGTCAGGATGGATAATATTTTTGATGTAGCATTGTTTCTGGTTTGCTAGGACTTTGTTCGGGATTTTTGCATCTAAATTCATCAGAGATATGGGTCTATAGTTGTCTTTTCTTGTTGCATCCTTTCCTGGTTTGGGGATTAGGGCAATGGTAGCTTCATAGAAGGTGTTTGGAAGCCTTTCCTCTTTTATATGTTTCTAACAAGCTTCAGAAAGAGTGGTTTCAGCTCTGCGATGAATGCTTGGTAGAATTCAGCTGAGAAACCATCTGATCCTGTGCTTTTCCTTTTGGGAAGATTTTTGATTACATCTTCAATCTCTGTTGGTGTGATAGGTTTATTTATTGCTTTTTTTTTGTTCTGGGTTACGCTTTGGCAGTTGGTAGGTGTCCAAAAACTTATCCATTTCTTCCAGGTTCTCTAATTTTGTGGAGTAGAGGTTTTGGAATTATGACCTGATGATTCTTCCAATGTCTTCAGGATCTGTTGTGATCTCACCATTATCCTTTTTGAGTTTGTTGATTTAGGCTTTCTCATGTCTTTGTTTGATTAGATTGGTCAGGGGTTTTTTGATCTTATTAACTTTTTCAAAGAACCAACTCTTTGATTTATCTATTTTTAAAATTGTTTTCTTTATTTCCAATTCATTAATCTCAGCTCTGATTTTAATTATTTCCTTTTGTCTTGAGCTCCTTGGGTTAGCTTTTTCCATCTGTTCCAATGCTTTTAGGTGGGTGGTTAGGCTATTGATTTGAGACCTCTCTGTCTTTGATATGAAGGCATTTAGCGCGAAGAACTTTCCCCTCATGACTGCCTGTCTATCATTTTTTCAATCTCCCTTTTTTCTTTTTCTTTTTTATTCCCTTTGTTCCATTTTCTTTTCTTCTGGCTTCCAGTTACAATAAACAGAAGTTGTAGTCAGAGCAGGTATCTTAAGCTATTGGTTGGCTTAACCACAATTTTTTTAACATTCTATAACATAAGTTAGCTTTTTTAAAAAATTGTCTCTTTGAGCCTTTGAAGAAAGGCAATGGGAATTTTATTCTCCATGTCTATATGGCATATAAAATTGTCCTGCATCAGACAGCATTATTTTGTTCAAGTATTATGTGGACACTTTGGGGCTGTATTTGAAGCTGAATGTCCCATCTTAAACAGCATGGAGAAAGAGGGAGCAGAAAAATCTTCAGAGAGAATGTGCCTGATTCTGGCCCTCATCTCTGCTGTAAAGAGGGAAATCTCTTTAGAACATGATTTGGGAGTAGAGATCTGGGGTATCTTTTGTACAGGAGCCCAAATCTATGCATTTTCTTGAAGCAAGGAGAGTCCCTTAAGGGGCTAGTCTTCAAGCTTGGCTTCTCCATACCACCCCAGCATGGTTCTCATATCACAGCATATGATAGCACCCAAGACAGTATGGTTCAACTTTAAGAGTAGAAGCTGCACACACCCTTGTCTTAATTTTGTCTAACTGCTCAGCTGGGGATTGACTTGGGACCTTATTTCTATTTCTCCCCTTGGTGAGAGTCTGGGATATAGGTCCCCTATCTATGTGTGTTTCCATGTGGACTTAGAATTATGGGTCTATTATTCCTTCACTGAAAGGGAATCTATAGTTATTACTTTTAGCCTATGGATGTAAGGCATGGTTAAATACCATGTGCTTGGATCAAGAATGTCACACTCATAAATCCTAATACTAGTATCTCTTTAAAAAGGAAATTGAGCCCGTTTTTTCATCTTTCTCATCACCTTCTTTTATCACTTAGTAACATTCTTTCATCCTTTCAAGGTCCCTCTGCAATCCCTCCTATATTTCTCTTAGTACCTTCAAAAATACCATTCTTTATTTTCCTTCTTTAAAGTTCCACTGAAATGCCTTTTTACTAAGCATATCACAGCACATCTGGCTTTCACAATTTCCTTTTATCATCATTATGCAGCCTCTATTAGGACATGAATTGAAAAGGGAAGTAACCATAAAAGGGAGACATAAAATAATTTATATCAGCTATTTTTAATAAGTCAATTATCTGATTTCCTTAAAAACAATTATATAGAAATTCCTATTTTTATTCTGATATATATTCTAGGCAAGCCTAATGGCTGTAGCTGTTCAAATATCTTTTAAACCAAGGACAGATTAACATAGCTAGGACTAGAGTGATGAGTGACTGAGCCAGAAAATGTAACTGGATTGACCAGGTCCAGCTGACAGTAGTGGTCAGTTTAGACGCTTCTTCAAGTAAGAGAATGGTTGTATTATGTACTACAAAAAATTAGGTTAGAAAATTATTTAACACTTCCAATGTTCCTCAGAACTTAAGGAGTATTGAAATTCTTGTCTATAAAATTAAAGAATTAAAATTATGGACCACCAGAGGATAAAGTATAGTGGGAGACTTTATTTAAAGAAAAATGGGGAATTACAAAGATTTCCAGCCACCAGTGTGGGGAGGACACATGGGAGAGGTTTTAGCCAAAATCTATGCAGTTCAGCCAAACATGCATCAGAAGAAAAGATAACAGAGGGCTCCTTTCATAAGGAATAAGGTTCTTGTGGGAAAAATCTTGAGCTCCACCACTCACCTCAGACATTATGCTGGGGTGAGGTAAGGCCTTACCTTCCTAAGGCCTGTGAATTTAGAAGTCCCTCTTTTATCAAGCCATATGGAGGAGAGAACTGGACTTCATTTCATGAACTTTTTAAGACCTCAGCCAGGTAAGTCAGAGAGACAGCTAGTTGGTACCCACCTGACCAATAAGTTTTAGCATCTAGCTTTGAGCTCTAGCTAGAGACACCACCCACTCAAAGGAGGGGTTGTCAGGCCTGGACTCTGTGAACTTGCCTCAAACTGTCACAGTACATGGTTGTAATCTCAGGTCTGAGAAAGTAGAGACACATGAATGATTGGGGCTCTTTGTCTTATTATTCAAACCTGAATCAGTGAGTTCAGGCCTGGGAGAGAAGCTTTTTAAAAAGAGGTGGATGATGTTCCTGAGGATAATCTCCAACACTGTCATCTAGATTCCACACACATGGGCACACACCAGAAGATGCCTGCATGCACACACACCATTACACATACATATGCAATAGAGTACTTTAAAATTTTTAAAAATGGGCCCTTACATTGGGGCTGGAGAAAAGGCTCAGTGCATAAAAGTTCTTGCTCAGTAAGCATAAGAGCATGAGATGACATGAGTTCAATTTCCAAAGACCCAGTAAAAATCTGGGTGTGGCCATGCATGACTACAATCCCTGTCCAGTGGGGAGTGGAGACAGAATAATCGCTATGCTTCCAGTTAGGCTAAATTATAGCTTATTTCTCAGTGAGAGATTCTATCTCATAGAAAGAAGAGTAAAAGAGCAATAGGAAACCTCATGTTCTTTTCCTTCATCTACACACACACACACAGACACACATATACACAATACACTTAACACACACACAAACACACACACCACACCACACATACTACACATATATACCCATGCACACATAAAATAAAATGCCCAATAAATTAATAGAATCTTTAAAGGATTATAGAAAAATTGTCTTTAATAATTAGAAAAATGTTATACCATGAAAATATAAAAATAAACATTCAACGGTATAAGGGATAGTTTCAGATATAACTGTTTCTTTTCTAAAAAATAAAAAAATGCAAATAATATTTAAGGACAGTACATGATGAAGTATTAAAATAGAGGGTGAAAATGCCCTTGAAATTTCAATAGTATCTCAAAAAAAAAAGAAGAAAGAAAAAGAAAAGAAAATGGTACATATCTAATCACAGTACAATTATCTTCTTTATAAGTACTTTTAAGAGCCTGGTAAAATGGCTTATTGGTTAAATACACTTGCCTTCAAAGCCTGACAGCCCAGGTTTGATACCACGGTACCCACATAAAGTCAGATGTACAAAGTGGCACGTGCATCTGAAGTTTGTATGCAATGGCAAGAGACTCTGGTGCTCCCATTTTCATTCTCTCAATTTTCTCTTTCTCTATTTCTCTATCATATCTATTTCTCTACCCTTCTCTACCTGTCTCTCTGACTTACCTAGTGGAAGTTTTAAAAGCTAGAACAAAGGCCAGTCTCTTCTTCCACATGGCATCATAGAAGGAGGACTTTCATTTTCCAGGTAAAGGCCCTCACCCCAGCCCTTAAACAGGGGTGAGGGGGTATCAAAATCTCTCCACATGAACTTTTTCTAATAATGGGGGCTCTCTACTATCTCTCTTTTCCTGCCTGTTTAATTAAAATGTCTAAATTTTGATTAAAACCTCTGCTACATGTTCTCCCTACACTAGTGGCTGGAGAACTCTGTAACTCCCCATGTTTCCTAAAATAAAGTCTTCCACTATACCTTAATATCTTGTTGTTTATAATTTTATTTCATTAAATTTGTAGACAAGAATTCTGGTACTCCATAAATTTTGAAGTGGATTGGAATTATTGCTGGGCATTAACTGAATTCTAAGATCCTAGTGGAATCCTCTGCAGAATCGGGTGAGAATCAGTATCTTGGTGAATGAGATCTTTTGGCCAAGGATAATGCAACAGTAAAGTCACAGGACCCAGTGCTCAGGGCTCTGTGCTTTGTCAAAAGATTGGCCTTGGAGATCTGGGAAAAGATCACAGCCCTAGAATGGGCCCACATTTTTATATAAAATGTTAATGAGGCCTACATTCTTAGCATCCTAGCAATGGTGGTCATACATAAATATTCAGGTTTACTTGAGTTTACTTAAGTTTCATTTAATAGACTTAATTTAAATTAACTTATAAGGCTTTTTCTCTGTTTATACAGATGTAAAAGTAACTTAAGCCTCATGGCACATGCTATATCTCTACCACTTATGGATTTGGTACAGGGAAATCTCTGTTTTGGGTTATAAAATGTTCTGCTAACTATATATGTCACATTATGGATGTTTTTCAGCCAGTCTAAAATGCAGGTTTCCGCCTTGTCAGAAATCCAGGGGCAGGCCCCCTGGGGCTGAAAAACAATGGTCGCTAAACCCAGGGAGTACAGCCTTTTGTTTGTAGGAAACCAGCAGCTCAAAAATTGATTTTTGCCTTTATGATCTTGAGTTTTGCCTCTCTTTAGTTATTGGTCTTTTTTGCTTACGGACTAAGGAATCCAATATGGCCATGAGGCCTTTCCTCAAGAGATGGCTGAGACTCCATGGGGCTTTAAGGGGAGGCCCTGCAGACTAAATTCAACTGATTTGGTTTCTGGTCAATTTATGACTGATTCAGTTTCTGGTCAATTTATGATTGATTTGGTGTCTGGTCAATTTATAAAGCTTTTTTATTCTATAAAACATTCATTCAAAGTGAATTAAGCCTTGTTATACATGTGATAATTTTACAGAGCTGAGGCAGGATGATTGCAGATATTATTTTTTTAAGTCTATCTCAATCACTTTTAAAAATTCTATCAATGTTGATTTGTCAAAGATATTCAAAAGTTATCAAGGTAGCAAAATTGTTCCAGATATAATGAAGGTAAAAGTTATATCAGAGACCATTATGTTTTGCCTATACTTAATATATATTATAGAACTTATTAAAAGCTTATTTATAAGAGATATCTTACACCAATAGTTTATAAAATCTATGGATATATCTATACTAATAAATATTACTAAACATATGGGATGCCAATTTTCTTAAAATTGCATCCATAGAGTAATTTCATATCTAAAATTTCCTTTTAATAAGAATGCCTAATTCTTATTGCTTATTTTATATAATTTAATAAATAGTTAATTCAACTTGGCACAATTTCTCTTTATCCTATAAAGAGTGAAAAACTAAGTTCTGTAGATAAATATGTGTTTGATGCCAATTTTCCTACAGAAGCCAATTACAGATACTAGGGTTCATGGACTTAATAAAAAATGCATATATTAATGTGCTCAACTGGCTTTGACTTTGGGACAGAGCTCTCCTAAAGCCAAACTCCAGAGACAGACATATTTCCCAATGCTTCCTCATAAACCAAACTGGCCCTCTGGTTTATTGACGAATGTAAGGGAAATAACACAGGGAGATATATGTCCTCTTTGTGATGCTAGAATCCATAATTATATGGGTAAACTGAGTCAAAAGAAACATAAGATTTCTTTTCTCATTTATTGCTCAATGGTTACAGACATTGTCTACTATAAGTGCTATGCTTTCTGCTCACTTATAAATAAAAAGAACGGGTAGAATGCCCCTAGAAAGTGTCTTACTTAGAGGTCTATGTTAAGAATCAGGCTGTTCAATGATTAGAGATACTTTTCAATGGTTATACTCACTTGGCATCCTTAGAAAAGAAAGGATCTAAACAGAAATTTTGGTAAATATAATAATTAATTAATTAATTAATAATAATTAATTTTGGGGTTTTCCAAAAAGACTAGTCATAGCAAGTTTTAAAAGGAGTGACTGCCACAGGTCAGCTTTAAGTACTAAATGAATCTCTAGCCTAAGTTTTTATAAAACTCTTACAGTTGTTCTTTTGCTTTTAAAACCATATAAACTGACCACTGCTATCCCTGGACTTGATCTCTCCAGTTATATCTATTGGCTCAGTGACTAAACTGTTTATGGGTTAAGAAATATGCAAAAAGAACTCTTAAGGTGCTCACCCAAGCTAACTATATTTATTTGTCAATATGTAAATTATCAGACAAATTAAGTTTTTAAGGTAAAGGTTACTTACTGATGATAATTTTCTAAAATTCTCACATCGAAAAATATTGTGGATTTAAAAATGTTTTTATTTGTTTATGCTAATGTTATCCAATGGTCATCATCAGACTTATAAAACTTAAAGGTTTAATTTCAGCCATTTTCGCTTCTATCCTCCTGTTAGGAAAAATACTGAGATAACTTAATTAAGTTTTATAAAATTTCTGTCATGGCTAAAACATAAATATTGTCTTATATTTATAAGAATCTCTACTATATATCTGGTTAATTAGGACCCAGAGCACAAGCACTCACTTCCCTGCGCTCCCTAAGAAATATTGTGCTTTTGTATTATGCTTTTGTTAATCATACAGGAGTTATTGTGGACTCCCTTAAAAAGTTGAAACAAAACTTAAACCAGCAAAGGGGGCTCAGAGAACAAGATAAAGCCTCCTCAATCTTGGTTCATACAGTCTCCATTGCTAGGCTAATTGCTTTTAAGTCAATGAGATACAGCTCATGACATTAAGGGTCCAAATATTGTTTTGCCCAACAGTATGAATGAAATGAATAAAGGGAAAAAGAGAAGAGGGAAGAAACAACAGGGAAGCAGAGAAAGGAGAGGAAGGGACAATAATCTATCTAAAGCTATCTCAAAGCACATTGCTACCATGGATAATCTGGTTGTTTGGCATAGCTTTGAAAATATATCTCTAAATATCTATCCACTGCTTAGTAAATGGAGATGGATAAAAATGCAGCAAACATAATGGCTTCCATTACTCTGTGTCTGTTCAGTAAAGGGAGCATTTCACACATGCATTCTAACTTATTTCCAACTATCAGACTAGATTTAATTTATAACTTCTTATAAATAACAGTATCTATAAATAGAAATGGAATGTCTTGGAGGGTTGGAGAAATTGCTCAGTGGTTAAAGCATTTGCCTGCAAAGCCTAATGACCCTGCTTTAATTTCTTAATACCTACATAAAGCTAGATTCATAAAATGGCACATGTATCTGAGGCTTGTTTACTGAGGCAGGAGGCCCTATTGCACCCATTCTTTCTTTCTCTCTCTCCTCCCTCTTTCCTTCTTTGCCAATCTCTCTGTCTCTCTCATAAATAAATAAATAAATAAATAAATAAATAAATAAAAATATTTTAAAATTAGAATATCTGGCACATTCTACTGTTCTATCCATTATTTATTTGCTGAAATTGAAATGATTGAAACATTATTCAGACGACTAAGAACTACCTAAGTGTTTGACATTAAGCCAAAAATTTTTGTTTAATAAAAGCAACATCTTCTTCTCCAATACCTGTAAGAATACCTATGAGGTCTCTTTAATGGGGATAAACAGTTGTACAGTTACTTAAGACAAGGAGGATTTAACAAATTCACACAATGCTGTCTTGTTGCTTTGAGGCTGGTATTTTGAATGTTTAATTGCCTGGTCTTTGCTTTCTTTCAATGCTGGACATTTCTGTTCTCCTTCCAAAAGTAAAAAAATAAAAGTCAGTTATCTTGATTCAATTATGCAGATAAAAATGTGGTCAAAAGACATCTATGTCACATTCTACAAGACTTCATTGGTGAAGAGGTGGCAAAAAGAATGTTAAGAGCCAAAGGAAAGTGAGGACTTCTTACAGTGCTGTCATCCCCATACAAAGTAGCCTTGATATTCATGATGTGAAAGTGGATGTTACTAATGTTATAGAAATTCCCTGTGACAAACAGATAAAACCTTAATAGCAAGAGGAGGGTGGAGTTTCTTTTATTGTTATTATGAATTTAGGAATTTACACCAGCAGGCCAAACATAGATAAAGCATTTGGCCATGAGCCCCAGTTACAAAGGGATTTTATGAGGTACAGAGTTGTGTACATGACATCACATATGTAAACTAAAAAATCAGGTAGAATACAAGAAAGTCAAAGTTTAAAATGGGTTCCAGAGAAACATAGATAAGCCTCTGTTCTCATCTCCTCCTCTACCTTCCTTCTTGATCAAAGCTTATAGAATTTACAGCCCAAATGGCAGGGCCAGTTTAAAAAAGCAAGTTAAGTCACAAGTTGCATTTGGTTTGCAATGGTTTCTGGAAGTAGAGATAACTCTATAGATATAGATAAATGAGTGACAGCAGGCATTCTCTATCCTCTGTTATCTAAGCTTGTGTTCACAGACCTCATACAGTTGCTTTTTCTGTCTCCATGTAATCTTCAAAATTTGAGGAATATTCCTTCAGTGGTGGTTTTAGCAATACCCTAATCTTCCATTATACTACTTACACAAAACCTAAATAATAGTAGTGAAACATGATTTAAAATAGAAAAAAAATACTAGTTGGAAAGAAGGTATTAGTGGAGGGGGAATTTGGGAAGGGCTTAAAGGGATGCTGGGAAGCAATCATGTAAAAAAATTTATCAGAATAGAAAGCACTGAGTACTATGTATACTCATTCAGTGTCCTGCCCTCTTTCTCCAGCCTTCTATTTTCATTCAGGGATTGAAAGCTCCAAATCAAAAGGAGCATTAACTGTTCTCAGTTTAGAGAAGAGAATCATGGGGATAAGAATAAACTTTTCTCCTATTCCAAGACAGAAAGCCATCAGAGAAGCACAAGCAGTCTCTCAAGGCTAGTGCAGGGAACAAAGGGAAGGTGGGACATTTCCTCACTACAATTGGCTATTGTCAGGATCTTGAGGGACTCATTTCTCCTAGAACAAAATGACAGAATTCCTTGAATCCTAACAACATAAAGACAACAGATCTCACTTCCATTTTATAAAATTCACTGCACAGGTATGTCAAGCCAAAAAATTTCACAAGTTTGAAATGCCTTAAAATGTTTCTACCATATTAAGTGCCAGAGTCACTGATAATACTTTTAGGCTAATGAAAATGCCTAATATTTGAGATGAATTAAACACTTTTAAGAACTGCCAAAATCTTAGATTGCTAAACAATCACTTTTCTAAGCATCTAAGTAAAACAGAAGATAAACAGTTTCAAATTTTGTTGTTGCATAAAACTGATTTTAATGAAAACAGAACATTATTTGAAATTTGGGAAAATAACTGCAATCTATGTAGTAAAGAAAAACTTTAAATAACTTTAATCAGCAAAAATTAGTTAGCTGGGCATGGTGGCGCATGCCTTTAATCCCAGCACTCTGGAGGATTGCTGTGAGTTCAAGGCCACCCTGAGACTACAGAGTGAATTCCAGGTCAGCCTGGACTAGAGCGAGACCTCGAAAAACCAAAAAAAAAAAAAAAACTAGTTAAAATTCACTAATAATATGTTACATAGATTTGTACTACAATGCCTATTTTAAATAATCAAATCTCAATATTGTTAATTGAAATATTGAGCCATTTCTCGGGTGACAGACTCAATGAGCATTAACAAAATATGAAATGGGTAGAATGTAAGACAGATCATGGAAATGAATGAATCATTCATACTCCATTGTAAGGACTTTTGTTAGGCACTACATAAATACTGTGCGTGTGTGTGTGTGTGTGTGTGTGTGTGTGTGTGTGTGTGCTTATTTAACTCAGGAGTATAAGACATGGTGCTTAAGAAAACAGAATTCCCCTATTAGTTAAGAGAGAAAGGACTGCAACATAATAGTACTAGAATAAATGATAAGCAGTGTAAGTAAAATTAACAGATTTAGAATTTTGCATGATATCAAATGCTAATTTCCATCTCTACTGTTTTAGGGAATTAAATTAAAACTCTGAAACCTAAAAAGGAAAATATAGGGCTGAAGAGATGGTTAAAAGAACTTTCTTGCAAAGCCTGACAGTCTGTTTCATTTCCCGAGTACCCACATAAAGCCAGATGCACAAAGTGGTTCATGTGTCTGGAGTTCATTTGTAGTGGTCCTGGTGTGCCAATTCTCTCTTCCTTTTTCCCCTATCTCTCCCCCTTGCAAGTAAATAGATAAAAATAAAAATAAATAAAAAATAAGAAAATATAGGCAGTGTCTGCATTCCTAAAGTTGAATAACATCTGTGTTAAAAATTGATGCTCTATTATAAAGAAATGCAATTATAATTATATAAGTGGTTTAGTAATTTACAAATTTTTTAATCCATAAAGATTTAGCACCTTGAATCAGAAGTTTCACAAGTGAATAAACATCCAATACAAAGGAAGCCACTGTGTCAGACACACATGTTAACATGTTCCCTGCAGCAGTATTCATACTTGTCAAGATGTGGAGCTGTTAAAGACAACTTCTAAATACCTAATAGATTACTGAAACTGCAACAGTATTAATAGATACTGTTATCTCATATATATATATGTGTGTGTGTATATATATATATATATATATATATAAAATTTTTCTTTAAATGTGTGTGTTTATGTGGGAGGGGGGCTGGGTTACAGGTACATGTGGTTTCCAGTGAACATCCTCAGATTCCACATGCTTTTTTCAAGACAGGCTTTCTCTGTGTCCTGTAAATCATCAATCACACTAGACTAATTGACCAAATATATATAGGGATCCAATTGTCTCCACTTTCCCACCTATGGGATTACCAGTACATGCAAAATAACTCAATATTTGAGGGTTGGATGTTATGGGATGGGGTGAGGTGAGGTGCGTATGTGGATAGGCATGGTGATATAATGTTAGGCTACTGATGGCCACAATGTATGTAAGAATGTGGTGCATCTGCTTGGGGTGATCCTGGGCTCATGGAGTTCTGATGATGATAGCTAGGTAGGATATATAGCATGGATAACTTACATAAAAGGCTGTTTTATGAGCCAGGAAGGATAAAGCAGGGTGATGAGAAAATCTGTGATTCTACTAGAAATGATAAACAGATAAAGTTTATAAATTATTTAATTTTGCAACATTCCAATAACACTTTCAGATTGCTATTGATTGGAAGTAATTGAAATCACAGAAAACAAAACTGTTTATATGGATTGACTGCTATAAAAGAATTAATGTGACATTAACAAAAACAAATAAAAATAGGATAATATTAATAATATGGTGTAATAAACCATTACATGTATGAGTAGATATTGTTGAACTGAATAGTTATACTCCTATAAACTGCTATTTTGAAAACTATGAAAATCAATTTACATGTATCTATAGATCTACCATCAGTATATAAACTTTGCCATTTGATATGTGAGTGGAGCATTTAGCTAGAAGGAGGTACTATAAGAGGTACTATAACAGCGATGTGATTTCTTAAATGCTTAATGATATGAGTCATATACATTACTTCTAGGCATCTCTCAGAAGTTGTGGAGACATGAAATGGTCTCCATGCATTTAAATATCTGAAGGATAACCAAATTCCATCCACAGAGTGTCAAAATTACCCTGTAAGAAGCAGATTTACACCATTTGAAAAGCAGTGCTTCTCTCTCTATCCATTCTCATGCCTTTCTCTTAGCATAACCTTTGAAGATTATTTCAGAATTATGTCATTTCTTCTGACTTGGGCTTGCTGTTTGTGTCATTTTGAAATATAACTCATATTCCTCCCCATAATATTTTCAGAGATTGATATTTGCAAATGAACTTACTTTTACTAACATATACATAGAGTTTCTTAAATGAAATCTATTAACCAAGTCAACAGAATTTATTTTGAAGACTATCTGTGAAAAGAATTGACAATTCTGATGGACACATAAAACAGAAATTGTAAATCGTTAAGTTTGCATATTTTATGTTTTAACAATGAGATGATAGCAATAATATACACATTTCAAATGTACTGTAAATGCCAAAATAAATTATTTAATAATTATGGATAACAGAAATATGTTTTCATTCATCTAAGAAACTGACAGATATTTATTTATTTATTGCTGGAGGTGGTGATATTTTCAGGATAGAGCTTCTGTAATGAAATTCTGATTGCATCTCTGCTATATTGAAGAACACTCTTCTGATCCTAGATTTCAAATGATTCTGGTTGACTGTAGCAATTTATTACCCCTGCATAGCATTTCAGGGTAGAATGAATTCATCTCTGTCCTACTCACATGACATTGACAAGAGTTTTCAGCGCCTTCCAAACTTTGAATGAAGTCTAATAGGAGGCTTGATTTGAAGACAGATTCCTTACAAGTTTATTCTTTATTAAAATATTGATGTCCATTCTAGGTCCGTGGGTTAGTTAGGGAGTCGCAGTGCGCATCAACTCCCTGTTCACCCATGGGAGCTGGGTGAGCAGCGGCTTGGAATAGCTGTGTGACGAACGAGAGATGAGACTCTCGGGAGAACGCGGCAGTGGGCAGTTCTCATTTTATTGTATAGATAGCAGTTGTGCTTATAGAGAAAAGTCAGAGGTAGAAGCATGGGAAGCAAGATCTGTGAGAGAATGGTGATGTGAGCAGAGGAAATGTAACCTTGTTGTTTAGGTTTGTTATTTGCAGTTGGATTAAGTTAGGCTTTGAACTGTTGCTTGCTTATCTTATCGGACAGCAGTGGCGTGCCTGGGGCTGGAGTTTTCAGGATTGCTAAGATTTATAGGGGCCCTCAGACTTTGCCTCAACTTCCTTATCAGAAGGAGACAGTCCCAGAAGCCTGCCAGACTCAGCAGAACCCTACTTCCTCCATGCCTCATTAGCAGGGTACCACAACTCCCCCTTTTTGTTTTTATAATGGAGCAGTGGCATCATAAGCCTCTGTTATTTTAGGCAAGGTTTGATACTGTACTAAAACTTGATTGGTAGTGACCCGAGCAATATTTGCTGATTGATAAACTCAATGATATAGAGAGCTATGAGCAGCAGTGTTCCTATAGCAAGGAGTGGGCTTAGGAGTGGGCTTAGGAGTGGGAAGAGCCAGGAAGTCAAAGGAATAGAGAACAAAGGGATGGGGGCATTGGGAACATATAAGACTCATAAAACAATATTTTTTCCCCAAGTCCATGTCCCCCAAGTTCAGCAGTGATGACATCTAGTGTCCTTTGGTTCTGGAGCACTGTTTCAGCAAGAGAAGTCAATCGTCTCTGGAGGGACTCAAGCTGCTGATGGTTGACATCTCTGAAGTCTGGGAGGTGGTGGGTCTGGGAGAGGGCAGTTCCTGGGATCCCCGAGGCTCCTGCAGGGAGAGCTCCATCATGGCACACCAACCAGGAGAGATGAAAGTTTTTCTGTTGGCAAGAGCTGGGCCAGAATGCCGATTCATTTCCTTCAGCCTGTAGGACAATCATTGCTAAGGAGCATTAAGTAAGGGTGGAGGAATTCACACACAGGCTGGAATGTCCTTCACACCATAGCAAGGCTGGAGCACTGATGTGATACAGGTGGTCACTGTAAGAGAAACACTGGAGAGGCATCTGACATCAGTGGGCCGGAAATTAAACAAACAAATGTGATACCCATCCTTTGGCTAAAGAACTGGATATTGAAGAACCTGGGTGGAGAATAATTTTTTATGGAGACAATGTATTTAAAAATGATGTTCATAGTAACAGTAGTCAGCAAGGGACTGGAAGGGGATTGTAAAAGAAGCAGTTTGAGGCATTTGAGTGGGTGATAAAGGAAGAAGATCAGTGGAGATCAGCAGAGAGAAAACCCCAATGAGAGGAGAGTTCTTGACCTGTATGGATAAAGCAGATGATATACATTAACAGTTAATTTTAATAACAGCATATGTGTCTCCTTGGGCAGCTGTGAGAAGGAATAAAACTGAAATTAGTAAGGCTGCTGAAAGAGTTTACTTCAAGGAAGCTAAACTTTTCCTGTTAAACAGCTGAAGGATTTCAAAGAACCTGTGAGAAAAGTCCTTGAAGATAAGATAAAGACCTAGAAGATGATTCCTAGCAGGGAGAAGCTTTGTCCTGGGAAACAGGCAGGGCAATATAGCTGTAAGATAATGAACAAGCATGGCTTAAAAGTTACTTGTACTTTGAAGAAGTTATCTAGTTACTTTAACTCACATAGGATTTATAGTGAACTATAATATTTTACCTCTTAAGTCCTGCTTAATTGTACTTCTGCTTGATAAATTTCTTTATTAGAACTATTTCAGGGTTTTGGAGATGAAACCCCATTTTTCTTTGTATTCCATTAGTCTCTTAAGCCCTGTTAATTAGGTAAGAGAGCCATTGGTCAGCTCTTGTATACACAAACATAGCTTGTTTTAATTTGTCCCAAATTTGAGCCTGTGTTCTTGGCATTTGTAAGTTTAACATCTCTCACTTTAGGAAAGAGGATGACTTAGTAGTTAAAACTGACTTTTTGTGGTCACTTTTTAAAGTATTGTGATCAGTCTTTTGACAGAAATGAAAATTAATCAATGTAACTCATTATGAACAATAAAAAATAAACAGCATAGGCCTTGTACCTTGGTGATATCTATGTGATGGGCAAGGAATCTTGGCTATAAGTGAATTTGATTTAGTAATTGATTCAGGACTGCTGCTCCATGGCTTTGGAGACACAGACAGTTGGAAACCAGTTTACCTGTACTGGTAAATTCTCATGGATAGAGCTAGAACAGAAACAATATCTGCCACAGTAAGAAAGAGGACAAATGAAACCTAGCTTATTTCTGTGCTCTCGCTTAATACTCTCCCCAGAGTCAAAGGAACCAAAGTCTTTCTGTGTGTGTGTGTGTGTGTGTGTGTGTGTGTGTGTGTGTGTGTGTCTGTGTGTGTGTGTGTATACATGTAAAGTATATGAACATTCATGTGAAAGCCAGAGGACAACCTGTGTGTCATTACTTGGGTTCATTTTTTTTTGACACAAGGTCTCTCACTGACCTAGAACTCAATAAGTACACTAGACTGGCTGGCTAAATAGCTCCCAGGATCTGTGTGCCTGCCTGTCTCTGGCTTCCCAGTGCTGGGATTAAAAATGTGCATCACCCTG
Organism: Zapus hudsonius; assembly: GCA_004024765.1. Classification (NCBI taxonomy): domain Eukaryota; kingdom Metazoa; phylum Chordata; class Mammalia; order Rodentia; family Dipodidae; genus Zapus; species Zapus hudsonius. The sequence goes on along the minus strand of PVHP010016083.1, from coordinate 15,561 downwards.
CCTGGCACTATCTTGCCAGCCCCCAGAGTGAATTTCTAGTTGATGAACTTGATGGACAATGAGAATTCTTGGTTCTGGAGTTCATAGTTTAGCTTTTTGAATTTATCTCCCCACTTAAAGTGTCTAGTGTGTCTTGTTCTTCATTATGAGAGGAACTTACAGAGTGGACACTGCCCTAGAAACAGAGGAGCCCACAGTTCTATTTAAGTCCGTTGGAATATACTAGAAAGTCATGTACACCTGGATTTATTATTATATTTTAATAATTTTCTGGCTGAGTTTCATGTATTGCAGGTTGGTTTCAAACTCACTCTGTAGCTGAGGACAATCTTGAACTTCTGATCCTCTAACTTCCACCTCCTAGGTTCCAGAATTACAGGCATGCACCACCACACCCCATCAATGATGGGGATGGAACCCAGGGTTTAAAGAGTGCTAGCCAAGCACTCTTAACAACTGAGCCACACCCCCAGTTCTAGTCCTAGATTTAAATCAATATTCTTCTATTATTGTATCAGTAGCAAAGCTGAAATTTTCATCTCCTTTAATTGAATTTCTACATTTACTCTTTCAGTTAGTCTTAAACTTCTAAAGAAAAACAGGGCTTAAGTTTATTAGGCTTTAAACTCCATAAATAATTATTTCTGCAAACTGACTTCCTTGAGCTTTAACATAACTTAACAAATCCCGTGAAAGACTACATGAATGCTCACTCTTTGTGATGACATTTAATGGCTGTTTCCTCAGTACATTTTTCTTTCCTTAGATAAAACAGAACCATATAGGAAGTATTAGTATACTGTACCAGAAATCTGTTTTACCAACTAGCATCAAAGACTATTTTTTTTCTGGAAAGATGACATAAAAGAGATGTGTACTGGAAAATATATGTGATGGATTAATCCTCTTCATAGCTGGGCAAAAATGGCCTTTTTTGACCTAGAGAGACTACAGTCTAAGACAAAAATAACATATGTGTATGTGTACCATAAGTAAGCCTTGCTCAGGGAATAACACATATCCAAGGGAGAGCAGAAGGGAGTCACAGAGAACAAAATTATCCCATTTTTATTTCTTATTAGAAACTTGGTTCTTATACCAGTCTGTATTTTATATCATGCATAATGAGGTTCCTGAATGATGAGTTTCTCTCTACTTGTGTTATTTCTCTGGCAACTACTTCTATTTCTATTGTACATAAAAAGACCCTTAAAATATCTTATAAAATGGCCCAAAGTAAAATCAGCAAGGAAACTGCTTGTAGGGGAAATGGAAAAGTTGGCTAGAGTAAGTTATTATAAATGTGACTAAGGTGGGCACTAGTTGTGAGTTATGAGCCAATGATTAGAATAATGTGCAATAGTTTCATGGTGTGTGTGTGTGTGTGTGTGTGTGTGTGTGTGTGTGTGTGTGCGTGTGTGTGTGTGTGTGTGTTGTATTGAGGCAAGCTCTCTCTATGCAGCAGCCCAGGCTGGCCTTGAATTCACAATACTTCTGTCCTGGCTTCCAGAGTACTAAGCTTATACGCATGCACCACCATACCCTGCTCACTTCCTCCCATCTGGAATAGCCCAGATTCTGATTGCTATGGCCTCTCACTTTAGAAATGATCAGCTGGAGCTATATAGGTGTCATACTCCAAGTCACAGCAGCTCATGAAAAAAGTGAAACGTTTCTCTTATAAAATTCAAGACAGGGTAGTCCAACCCAGTAATAATGTGGCTATAATGAATGTTTCAGGAAATGACCTATATTCCTTTCATATCATTGTGCCACCTCCTTAAGGTGTGCTCTTTCATCTATGGTTGAAGATGACAGTCAGGGACCCTGCCACTACTTAAGAACTCAGAGAAGCACTAGGAAGAAATGGTGAACAAAACTCCAAAGGGCTTGTTGGCAGGTGTCTGTCAGCAGCCAGGGCATCTTTTGCTCATACATTATTGAACAAAATATAATCACATGGCCATAACTAGCAGCAGGGCTGATGAAGATTGTAGTCTTTCTCTGTAATCAGCTAAAAAGTCAGGACTTCCGCTCCAATGGAAGGTGCTAGAGACAATCACAATGAGCAAGAAATTACAAACTGCATTGGTCCCAAATGATAATTTTTAGGGTCAGTGTCAACCCACAACAAAGTATTTAGTGGGTTGAAATGTATACACATTTGTTTAAATGTGGTGACTTTTTCTCCTAAGTGTTCATTTTGAAAAAAAAAATCATATTAAAACCTTATAGCTACAATTGGAAAGGTCAGATCTGATCATGATTGAGTGAAGAAAATTCAAGCAGAAAACTTAACTGCCTGTCAGATATTGCCCACATTCACATTCTGAGAATTTGACATGCTGCAAAGCTGAAAGGAATGGGTAATTAGTGTTCCTCTCTTTCCTCACACTTTTCAGCAGAATCCAAACCAACTTCATAATCCTCCTGTAGGGCAACCATGTCATCAAATACCTGAGACAACTCTCCTTCCTCGATTCCCTCATTCAGACACCAGTGAGCAAAGGTGCACTAGGCTTCATAGGCTGCAGAAAAGTCCCCTTCAGAAAAGTCCTCCATCCTCTACCCAACATGCCAGTGATCAAATGCACATTTGAAAAACATCAGGTCAAACTCAGACATAGCAGTGGTGGTATTTAGCAGACACATAAGTTGCTGTACCTGGGCCAGGTCTCTACTAGATACCATGGTGCGGGTGGGGGCTAGTAATAAATGTCAACCTTAGAAGCCAGTGGGACATCAGTGTATATACTGGATGCTGCAATTAGACTTTGTAGGGGGTAAAGACAGCATTGACATCTTTGGAAACCACATCACCAGTGTACAACAGGGATTTACCATGGAGAGAGTCACATTTCACCATCTGGTTGTCTGACTCAAAGCAGGCACTGGTGATCTTGGCTACAGAAAAAATGTTCAGCAGAGATATCTGGGACATATGTGGGCAGAGGAAAGTGGATGAGGCTTCTATGAGAGATGTCATAAATGGCTCTATGGTATATGTACAATGAAGGGAGAGAGTGCTCCAGGGTGCTGTGGGTGGTGAGGATGGAGTTATAGGGCTCAATCACAGTGGTGAAAATCTGGAGGATTGGGTAAATGAAGAACTCTAGGTTGGATTTCGTGCCACAAATGACAGAGAGACTACTATCAGGAGGGAGAGGAAGCCAGAGCCAGTTCCTCAACCAAAGCTTTGGAAAACCAAGAAATCCTGAAGATCTGGGCACTGAGCAGCCAGCTTGTGAATTTGGTCTGAGAGGGGGTTATTCTCCTTGCCAATTGTGTAGTACCCATGGGCACTATATTGGGAGCATCTTCTTTGCCTTTGATGAGCTTCTCAGAATGGAAGAGTGGCTGTAGGGACTAGTATGAATTTCATCAATGACTGAGGGTTCACGATCTACAAACACTGGCCTGAGAACATGCCTGCCAGAGTTCATCTAAGTACAGAAGGTACTGAAGGAGTCATCTCCTCTCCCAATGGTCTTGTCATTTAGCATCGGACCCTCTGGCTAGATGCCATGTTTTAGGCAGAACATCTTCCAGCAAACATTGCTAAACTGAACATCAGTCTGGCCAACATGAATGGAAATATATTCTCTGATTGAAAGCTAGCTCAGGTTAAAAAGAGACATGTCTGGCAGGAATAGGTATTTCTACTGCCCAGGCTGACACAGGTCCATTTATCTTCAAGAAATGGGCTTGGCTTTTAAACACTTTTGGTTAAGGAAATGTGCTTCATTCTTCCTTTATGTTACTATTTTATTCCATGAACTTTTTCAAGTTATGTTGTTTCTTTCCTGGACCCTAAATAGTGGTTGTTAGACAATGCATATCCTTTTTCTTAGTTGATAAACTATTACCAGAAGGTACTCCTTCAGGTACAAATAGGTCCTGTTTCTTGTTATGATGTAATGGCCTATTTACATGTGTAGTGAGTTCAAATCTCGATCAGTGAAGTGCAGGAGTGGTACCTCATTTTTCTGCTACTGGTGTCATTTTATATTTCAATCCTCCATATGGAAGAACTGATGAAACCCAAATTCATTTAATCAGAACTCTTCACTTTTTGCTAGCTTTGTTTGTATGCTGAGATTACAGGGTTGGGGACACCTGGGCTCTGCTCACTTCGGCACAAACTGGGGTGTTTTTTCCCTGTCTGGCTCTCAGTTGCCCATTCCAAGAGCTTCTGGTAGGTGGTTCTTCATTCCCATCATCAGGGACCTGTTCAACTAGGCTTTCTCTCAGTAATCAGTTTCTTTTTAGAGACAGAAGAATGGCTTAATGTGTCTTCTCTGTGTTGGGCATGGGAACTCCTGTGTAGCTGCTTTAAGACGCTGTCAATTTTAGCCAAAATCAAGTACACGGAGACACAAAGAAGACTCTGTGGTACTCCTATGTGGGTGCCCAAGGTCCTTCTTTATGAGTCTATGGGCCATGGTGTACAGGCTTTGGGCTCTAAGCCAAGTGGCTTACAAGTGTAGAATGAATCTTCTTATTTGACAAAAAGTTGGGAAGTCGATCAGCTAATTCAGGTGCTCAGCTCTGTCAAGTTTCCTTGGCACACTCTTCTCTGACCATCCAGAGTAAGGAGTGGTCCTTCGCTTTTTTTCAAAGGGGAACATCTTTCTAGGCACCTAAGCCTTAACAAATGGTTGGCAGAGCTGGATCAATAGTTGATTGTGGCAGGTTTAAAGCAATCATGATTCATTCCCTGGGGCTTGGAACACTGCCATCCAATATCTCAATTGCTCTTTGAGATAGGTTACAGATCACGAAACTGAGTTACAAAAAGGTGAGATCATCTTACTTTGCCAAGCTCACTCTTGGGTAAGAAGAATGGTGCTTGTGCTGTCTACATTTAGAGCCTATTCCATTGTCTGCAAGAAATTCCTGAATGAGAATAGTCTTCCAGCTCTGAAATGAAATTAATGACTGAGTACAGGCAGGTGATTTTGTAGAGGATAAAGAACACAACTCTGAGTTGAGGTTTTGTAAGGCCTCAGTCTTACTGGATGTATGATCTTAGACATGTTACATAACTCTTCTAATCCTTCCTATTATTGTTATTTAGTAAATAGAAACTCTGTATAAACAAGCCATGTGTTGGTACCAATATTTCCCTCTTTCCTGCCTCCATTCCATGGAGGGCCCTCCTCTGTTGGATTGCTGGTATGAACCATGGGCTTGAGGGTTATGTGTTGTGTGAGCAGCAGTCAGTCATTGGCGGGGGCGATGGCTCTGGATTTTCCTCACCCCACCATGGCTTTTACACTCTTTCTACCCCCACTTCGGCAAAATTCCCTGAGCCATGTTGAGTGAGTGTACCTTCTTTTTTTTAAGTCCCATGTGTTAAAACTTGGTCCCTAGCCTATAGTACAACCGGAAGATGTTACAACTTTCATAGGAGGTGGGACCTAATGGAAAGAATTTATGATATTGGGGGTGTGCGCTTTAAGGGCATAATTGGGCCTCTCTCTCTCTCTCTCTCTCTCTCTCTCTCTCTCTCTCTCTCTCTCTCTCTCTCTCTCTCTCTCTCTCTCTCTCTCTCCCTCTCTCCTTCCTTCCCTTTCATTGACTCTCTCAGATATTTGTTTACAATAATGGACAGATGAAGGTAGGGTTAGGTGTCACTGGGGTGTGCTAGCTCACATCTTTCATCTCAGCACTAAGGATGTTGATGTAGGAGAATCACTGTGAGTTTGAGGCCATCCTGCACTACAAAGTGAGTTCCAGGTCAGCCTGGCCTACTGTTATGGTTTGATCCAAGTGTTCCCCACAAACAAATGAATGTGTTCTCAGTGATCGATCCTCAGCTGATGGCTGTTTGGGTTTTATGACCTCGCTGGAGCTCTGTTATTGGGGGTGAACTTAGGGGGTTATAAGCCTGCTTCCCCTTGTCAGTGTTTGGCACACCTTCTTGCCACAGTTTCAGTACTGTGGCAGATGTGATGTCCCCCCTCTGCTCGTGACATTGTTTTCCTGTCATGATGGAGCTCTTTCCTCAAGTATGTAAACCAAATAAACCCATTCCTCCAAAAGCTGCCTTTTGGGTGGGTTCATTCTGTGCAGCACAAAGAAGTAAACAACTAAAACAATGGTATACTGGTTTATTGAGGGAAGATCTCACAATGTGCTCTTGGCTTGCTTATAATTTGTTATATAGATCGGGGTAGAATGAAGTTCACCATACTCCTTCATCTGACTCTCATGTTTTGGGATTACAGAGTGATCTGCTATACCCATCTTCAATTGCTTGTGTGTGTGTGTGTGTGTGTGTGTGTGTGTGTGTGTGTGTGTGTGTGTGTGTGGTTTTTGCACTTTTATGTATATCCTGGTATAGACCAGATGAAACCCTGTGGTACCCCTTGAGACATAGTGTCTCCCTCAACCAACAGCTTCTGTTTTTCAGTCAGGGAGCCCCATGGTTTCTCTAGTCTCCTCAGCCCACAGGACCGGGATTTCACACACACATGACCATGCCAGGGGTTTTACATATAGCTGGTGAACTGAATTCATGTGCTCTTAAGCCATTTCAAGTATTCATACTTGTCAAAGCTGTATACCCACTCATTCATCTGCTTAGCCCCTTGACAGTTTTTAAAGAAGTCTTTTTACTGTGTTCTTGTTATGCAAATCACAATTGGGGTAGAAATATCCAAAAAGACAAGCCAGGCAGTATTGAAACCTACAAGATTGGACTAGAAAGGTAAGAGTAGACCACATAGTTTGTTTGCTTCAAGCCCTGTGTTCCCTCCCCCGGGAAGACGACATTTTAAAAATAAAATGAAATGCTCATAAACTGAGTATTCTACATTCCATGGTGAGGGAAAGAAGCCAGCCACAGAGGACTACCTCATGCATGACTGCCATCCCAGGAAGCAGGCAAAATTCATAACCTGTGAGGCAGTACTGAGTTCATAGCAGGACAGAGCAGAGGAAAGAAGCAGTGGTGGTATTGTAGTTTTTATTTTTATATTTTTTTGAGATAGGGGCTCACTCTAGCCCAAACTGACCTGCAATTCACTATGCAGACAAAGGGTGGCCTCAAACTCAGTGATCCTCCTACCTCTGCCTCCTGCTTCAGCTCCTGCTACTCTTTGCCTATGTATCACTGGAATTTGACATCTACCTTAGATACACCCTAAGAGTCCATGCACAGGTGACACCTCCTCCAGCCAGGAGACTTGTGACAAATCTTGAATACACTTTTGAATCTCTTGGGGGACATTCTGTCAAACAACCACACCTTATATAACCTTGTTTTTTTTTTTCCAGGGTTCCTGAAATCTCTGCCACAATGGTCCGGCTCACTAGAGTGTAGGCATATGGTACCTTGTTTCATCTTGTTAGCCGCAGCCTGGATTACCTGTAGCCTCTCCATAGTTTTCTAGGATTGTTGAGTGTGGCAAATAAAAGACCCAGTGTTCCCCAACCCTAGGGTAGCCTACATTGGATTATGGCAAGTGTGCAATCACTATCATGACAGCAATGGCAGCCATGAGGACAACTGTCATGCTTACAGAAACTATGTCCCTTGGGACATATGGATTTCTCAATATGCCCTGATAATCTGCAACATTTTGGGGATACTCTCATTGGTTGGCACGATTTTAATACTTACAAAACTGAGCTTGAACAAAGTGAAAACCAATGCCAGCAGGAAATCATTTGTTGTGCTAGGAACTATGAATATTTTTGCTAGTGTCACTGTGTTACTGGCTGTTGTGATCAATTATAATGCTGTCAACAAAATGAAGGGATTAGATTTACCCCCTACGTTAATTTGCCCTCCATACCAGATGCACAACACATTGGAAATGCTGTCAAATTAGCAGGAATAAATTCTTTCATTTATTTCCTAAGAATATATATTTCCTTTACTGTCCCCAAAGACAACCAGTATACCCTGAGGAATGAAAACAAGTGTAAACTTTCCTACCTGGTCAAATGGGAAATTCTCAGGGAGGGGGGATAAAAACAATAATAAAATGTTTGTGAAAATTTCTTAAAGGCTCTAGACTATGTGAAATGTAGGCTAGGAGAGGACATGACCACCTAATCCAGTCATTGTCTTTTATGACTTGTATATTTCATTCTGACTCACTGACTGCATGGTTAAAATTTCAATAAAACATCTTCACAGTACACAACAATAGCAACTCTCTCTGGTGAAGTTTTCCAAAGCATGCAAGTGGTGAGAAATTGGTACAAGTAGTCTCATTTCTTACTAAGGTCTATACTTCCTTTCTCTCCCTCAGATTCATAAGATGGGTAGCAACTGATAAGTCACCCATTTGTCAGAGCAACACCTTCCACCCATAATCATACAAGTGATCATAATTTAACTCCATGAGTATTAAAAATTGGATGACAGGACTCATGAAGCTGGCCTTGAAATGTCAAGTCGTTCTTTTTAATTCTAGTTATTTTATTGTGTGATACAAGGTTTGATTTCTACAAAAGGGGGATGAAAGTAAGAGGGGAACTAATTGAAAGAAGAAGTGTAGTAGGGGGAGGAGTGGGTATGAGAGGATAATTGGAGGGAAAAATTGAAAAGTCTTAGAGTCATATATGGAAATAAAAAATCAAAAACTTGAAAGGCCGTGTATACAAGCCGCCTCACACTTGTGTAGGTAAGAAGAATGGGTGCTTCTCTTTGTTCTTTGTTCAGTTACACATAACATATCAAGCCTTCAAGCCCCCTGTGTTATGTAATGACACAGGAAAGAATCACATTTCAGGCATACTCAGGTTGTTATTAAAATATAGACATTTGGGGAATCTACTTCTAGGGGGTTTAAGAGACAGGCATGAAGCAGAGTGTGGTGGGTCATACCAGAACTCTCAGTTTATGAGAGGCAGAGGCAGCAGAATTGCCATGAATTTGAAATCATTAACAGACAAATCAGCATTAATAAGAATAGAAACATAATTTCACCCACAATATCTTGACTTTTTCTAGATCTGGCGGAGGGCGAATTCTGGCTTTTTCTTTGTGCCTAAGAGAATCTACACAATGTACCTCAAGTGGACATCTCCAGGTTGATAGCAGAACTTCACAAGGTATGTTATATTATATACCCAAAAGAAATAAGAAATTTCTCTGTCCTTTCAGATCATACAGATCACACAGAATTTTTAGTAAAGTAAATGTAGGAAAATGCAGATCACACCTAAAAGATTGAAACCCCTAGAGGAAAGTATAATGGAAACCTGTCACAATACAGACTCCAAGTGCTAAGGAAATAACCTGAAGATTTGACAAATGAGATTTCATAAATTTAAAAAGTTACTGTTCAGCAAAGAAAACCATCAACAGAATGAGGAGACTGTGCATAGAATGGATTAACGACCTTTGTCTATCATAAATCTGACACAGAAATAATAACCAGATATGAAGAACTGTTAAAATTAACACCTGAAAATCAGTCATCAAATCATTGATGCTTAAATGACTTTAACTGACATTTCTCAAAAAATACTATATATATACATATATATATATATATAAATTCATATATATGTCTCTGCACACACATATATGTATATATATGTAAATGTCGGTGTGTATGTTATACATACTTAGGCATCAGGAAAATACAAATTGAAACTACATTGAGGTTTCATCTTACACCAATCAGAATGGCTGTCAACAAGTAAACAACAGGAAATGGCAATGAGAATGCTTAGGGAAGTCTCTTATACACTGCTGATGGGAATATAATTAAAAAAACCTCTGAGTATATGAGTATGGAGGATCTGAGGACATGAGTAAGTGGTAGCTCCCTTGCCAATCATGCACTCTTAAGACCTTGAGTTCACATAGCAGTATCTCCACAAATGAAATTACAAATGAATACAAAAATTCATAGAAAACAACAACTGAAAGAAGATCGACTTTGTGCCCCAACTGTACCTCTCCTGGGAATATACATGAAAGAATTAAGGACAAAATTCTCTAGTGAACCCTACACACCCAAGTTCACTGTACCACTGTTCACAATAACCTAATTATGTAATCAGCCTAGGTTTCTATCAAAATGTTGATATGAGTCAATGTACTTTATATATACATTTCAGCATAATTTAGGCATTAAAGAGAACAAACTCATTATATTTCCATGAGAAGACTGAACCTGCAGGTCCGATTAACTGAAATAAGCCAGAAACTGAAAGAAATTTCCTCCTATCCCATTCATGGAATCTACATTTAAAAAATCCTTGAGCTGGGAAAATGGTACTAAGAAGTTCAAGGTGCTTGCATGCAAAGCCTCCTGCACAACTTTAACACTCATGCAACCCATAGCTGCAGGATGCAAAGCTGGAGGTGGCACACACACCTACATGGGGAAAACATATCAAAAAAACAAAAGATCCCATCACATAAAAGTCCAGAAAGGATTTCGACATAATGTACAAATCAGAGTTGACAGAAAAATTATACATGCAAAAAAAAAGAAAAAAATACCCTTAAGCAAGACACATGAAGATGCAGGTAATACTAAGGCAGAAGAAAGTGTACCCTACAGCAAGGCTCAGATGGGCAGAGACAGACTCACCCAGGTTGTTCAGGACAAACCACAGGTAGAACACTGGGTTTACATATGAAGTTAGGCTCCTCAATAGGGATCAGATATCCAATTAGGGTGAGCCTTGTTATCAGACTCATTACATAAAGAGAGAACTCATAGATTCATGGACACAAGGAGTTAACTGAGGAGGGACCAGCCCACCCTGGTGTGCTGAACTGAGGAAAAAGCAGAAAGATCTTGGTGGGAGTGTTGCTTGTAGCCGTCTTGGAAGGGACTGGATTAGACATTATAGATCTCCTAGAGAAGACCAGATGGCATCCCAAGCTTTTTTCCTTAGTTGTCTGCCTGTATAAAGCAATTTTATCCTGATTCTCTCCTTCAATGTAAGAATGAAAGTGAAAGTACTTAGGGCAATGGGAAATTCAATAGGAGCCAGGTACTCTGATGAACACATATGACAATTTCTTAAAGAGCCTCATTAATTTTTTTCAAATTGTTTTTATTAATTTTTTATTGTCCATAATGAGTTACATTTTTTAGTGTGCAAACAATGAGTTGTTATCCCCAATTCTCCGATTCTCCCCCTCCCGCTTTCCCAACCACCTGGATATCCTCCTCCAGGGGTCTTCTGGATCAGTCCTTGTGACAGGGGACCATGGATAGCCTAGTATTCAGCCAGGTTCTCCTGGCCCTAGTATGTTGTTACTGAGGGGTGCCATGCCTCTGGATAGTCTCCCCCACCACGTCTCTCACAATCTTTCCGCCCCCTCTTCCGCAATGTTCCCTGAGTCGTGGCGGATGAGTATTAAGGGTGCTTTATTGTTGTAAGCTTAGGGGTCTTTGTGTCAAAAATCATTGGTTTCTGTCTCACTGGCTTATCCTGTGTTGATTGAATGGCTGTGGCTGTGGGTCCCACTGGTTCATCCCATCATTCTCTGTGGGGTTCCATATGACTCTTCCATGATATGACTTTGGTGGCTCCTCTCTTGCCAGGACCTCAGGTATCAGCGTACGGGTGGTTGGAAGGGTTAGATGGACCCCAGCTCTCTTACTGCATCCTCAAAAACACAAACATAATCTCCATCGGAGAGTGAGGTCAGTGTAGGTTAACAAACATACACCATTCTGGATTACCTAGATTCTATTTTTAGTAGTCTCCCTGTCAATCGCTCCCATATTGTATCTTGTCTTGGGAGCCAAGAGATCTGGTGCCTATTGCCCTGCAACCCAAGTTCCAGACAAGGGCTCCTCCTCACTGAGTGGAAAATTTGGCCAAATTTGAAAGCTGTTGATTGTCTCCCCCAAACCCAGGCTTCCCCATTACACAAGTGCTCCTTTCTTGGTTCGCTGTTCTCTCCCTATAGGAGGTGTGGTCAGCCTACTCATGGCTGCAGATTGTGTTTCATATCACTGGTCTCTGTTTACTCCAGCTTTTGTTGATCAGTTTCCACTGGCAGCAAGTGCAGTGACTTCCAGCACTACACTTACTGCCTTCTGGGAGCTGGATACCGTTCAGGAACTCGAAGTGTCTCATGATGCTGATCTATAGCATTCTGAAGTTTCTTCAGCAACAGGTTTTTGCCTCAGGCCTGGGAAGGGCACTCAAGGGCTTTGACAGAATTCTATCTCGTTGGTGGAGCCTCATAGGTCACTTTGATCAACATCTCAGTGAGGGAAGGAACCGGTGGTTGAAGCCAGGGGTTGTCATTTAATTGTTCATAGGCTTAGACTCTCTCCCCAAAAACTAGTGGCCCCTCTTGCCAGATGTCTCCCACTACTTTCTCAATAGGTTACAGTATGCTCGTGAGGATTATATGTTTTGGAACCTAATATGGTTTACCCTTATGCTTAAGCCATTCCCCTAGTCCCATCCCTTGACCCTCATTCATAATCTCTCACTTCTTTCTACTAGTCTGCGTAGAGTTTATGGTTATCCTGGTTAAGGACCGCATATGAGGGAGAATATGCGTTGTTCGATTCTCTGTTCTTTTGAGTGTTCATTTAGTAAGATCTGCTCGAAGTTAGACCATTTTTTCCTAAATTTTGATATGTCATTTTTCCTTTCAGCTGAGTAAAATTCCATCCTGTAAATATACCAGAGTTTTGCTGTCCATTCCTCCATGGATGGGCATTTGTGTTGATTCCAATTCTTAGCTATTATGAATTGAGCTGCTATAAATATAGTTGTACAAATGTTTCTGTGTCTAGATGTGACATCTCGTGGATAGATGCCTAGTAGAGGGATAGCTGGGTCCATTGGAAGTTCTATGTCCATTCTGTTCATAAGTCTCCACACTGCTTTCCACAGTGGTTGAACAAGTTTGCAATCCCACCAGCCGTGGATGAGGGTTCCTTTTTCCCCACATCCTCGCCAGCAACGTTTGTTGTTGGTTTTCTTTATGATTTCCATTCTGACTGGGGAAAGGTGGTATCTCATTGTGGTTTTGATTTGAATTTCCCTGATTCTTAAGAATGCTGTGCACTTTCTCATGTGAAAAAAGGCCATTTGTGCTTCCTCCTCTGTGAAATCTCTGTTGAGATCAATGCTGAAGTTACTTGCATTAAAGGCTGGGTCTTCAATTCTATTCCACTGGTCAGACTGCCTATTTTTCTGCCAATACCATGCTGTTTTAGTTACTATGGCTTTGTAGTATGTTTTAAAGTCACATATGGTGATGCCTCCTGCATAATTTTTTTACTCAGAATAGTTTTAGCTATTTGGGGTCTCTTACCCTTCCAAATAAATTTCGAGATTGTTTTATCTGTCTGTGAAGAAGGAGTTTGGGATTTTTAATGGTATTGCATTGAATCTGTAGAATGCTTTTGGCTGGATTGCCATTTTTAATATATTGATTCTCCCTATCCATGAGCATGGAATGTCTTTCCATCTCATCACATCCTCCTCTTGTCCCCTCTTGAGAGTTTCAATATTTTCCTTATATAAATCTTTCACTACCTTGGTTAGTGATATTCCCAGGTATTTGATTTTGTTTGAAGATATAGAAAATGGGACAGATTCTCTGATGTCTTTTTCCGATTGCTTGTCTTCTGTATATAGAAAGGTTACTGATTTTTCTGTGTTAATTTTGTATTCTGCCACTCTGCTGAAGGCATTGATCACCTTCAGGATTTTGCTGATGCTGTTCTTTGGATTTGATATGTATAAGATCATGTCATCTGCAAAGAGGGATAGTTTGACTTCTTCCTTTCCGATTTATATCCCCTTTATGCTGTTCTCTTGTCATATCTCTTGGGCTAGAACTTCAAGCACTATGTTAAAGAGCAGTGGTGAGAGTGGACATCCCTGTCTTGTTCCTGAGTTAAGCAGGAACTCCTTGATTCGTTCTCCATTGAGGATGATTTCTGCTTTAGGAGATCTGTATTTTGCTTTTATCATGTTGAGGTATAGTCCATCTATGCCTGCAGGGAGCCAGGACAAGGGATCATTACAAGACGGTGCCCACTTCCTTGCAGCTAACTGGTAAACAATTCCATATTAAGCAATGCTTTGAGAAAGAAGTGCCTTTGGCTCTGCGCATGTGCGAGTTATATAACTGTCCATAGCCAATCCCGTGGCGCCTGGTGGTGGCAAGTTGGTATCAGCCAATCATGGGGCTACCCGTGTCCTTAATCCCTATATAAGCAGCTGACTTCTAGCGCTCGGGCCCCTCGCTTCCTGCTCTCCCTTCAATCAAAAGGCTCTCCAATAAAGTGTGATTTGAGAAGAATCCTCGAGTGGTGGTTGTTCTTCCTCGCTGGTCGAGGAGCTCGCCGCAACTGGTGCCGAAACCCGGGAAACTCGGACACCAAGCGAGGGGCCGAAGAGGATCCAGAACTCGACACACGGAGAGGAGATGTCGGTAAGTATCATCAGCTGATTTCCCCGGGTATGCTGACTACTGGACTGGAAAGTTGGGTGCTTGCTCTTGCCCTCCCCTTGTGGGTATTGGTTGTGGTTGCCTGTTGTTTCTGTCTGCGTTGTGACAAACCTGGCAGGGAGGGTAGACGGGCACCAATGAGTCACCAGGACAGTTTTTCAGAGTCAGAGTCAAGAGGGGAGGATGTATTTAGGTCTAAAAGAAAAAAGGACAAAAATAAAAATAAAAAAGGGAGCTCTAGAGAAGGAAATACAGACGACGGGTTTAGACCTATAAAAGACATGGAGCAGGAGGAGGAGAGGAGAGACAAGATGAAAAGACCATTATATCCAGTTTTGGATGAATTTGCAAACTTGAGGTTGACAGATGACAAGTTCAGTGAGGGAGAATCAGATAAAGGGTCAGAGGAGGAGCTCGACCCTGAGGAAGAAGAGAAATTAGAAGAAGCTGAAGAGGAAGAAAAATTGGAGGAAGCCACAGCTGAGTATGAGAAAGATGTATATGGGCCGCGGCGACCTCTTGTGGCTAGTCCGCCTAAAGGAGATTCTCAAAAGAGGGCGACGCCCTCTGCACCCCCGCCTTACTTCTCGGCGCGGGAAGAGGTCATTTCATAAAGGGGGATACTTGGTCTTGTTTGGAGGCTGCCTTCCCTGTTTTTGAAAACCCAGTTACTTTTGACAGAAATTTTGAGCCTGTTTCCTATAAGCAATTAAAGGACCTAGTAGAGGCGGTACGCACTTATGGAGTTGCTGCCAATTATACAACCGCCCTGCTCAGGAGGCTCACTGTTAATGCAATGACGCCCAATGATTGGTTCAAAGTTGCCCGGACGTGTCTTAACCATGGGCAATTTCTTGATTTTCGATCCATAGTTATGGATAAGGCCCAATTGAGCTGCCATGATCCAGCTTCCCCAATCTTATTGTGCATTTTAAAGACAAAAAAATATCCCACAGGAGTTTTATGGCAGGATGGCCCACTATGGTGGCTTCATGGTAATTCGGTTGGAGCCAGAACTGTTCAATATTTTCCTGAACTGGTTGCAGCCCAGGCCTTATTGGGCTTAAAACATTGCTTAATGCACTTTTCAAAAATTCCTGATAAATTAATTATTCCTTACACCAGGGAACAGGTAGAAACCCTGG
>PVHP010016082.1:0-34996 GCA_004024765.1 Zapus hudsonius | reverse complement strand
TTGATGTCCACCCTCTGCTCACGCCATCCTTTTCCCTGCCATGATGGAGCTTCCGGAACCTCTAGTTTGTAAGTCAAAATAAACCCTGTCCTCCTGCAAGGTGCTTTTGGTAAGGTTGCTGCAGTAATGAGAAAGCAGACAGTAACAATGATACTGTAACAAATCCCACTGAATTTAAATAATAGCAGAAAAACTAGATGTAAAAAAAGACCTTGAAAATTGGTTATTAGATCTCTCTTTAATCACAGTGTGTAAGAATGCAGAAATACTCTTATTTTTAAGAAGTGAAATAACATGAAATGTTCTAATATAGTAGGTCAAATTTGGTCCATTTATAAATTTTCCCCTCACCATTATATAATTTCATATTCTCACAGCACCCATAATAAAGTGTAACAAGTATGTTTGCTCTCAAAACCAGAATAAAAATGAATATCTAAGCAATCTTAAAATTAGAATGTAGGGTGGGAGAAAATATATAGATATTGATAAAACCAAACATTCATGTTATCAAGAAAGAAAATAGAAATAAGGCACATGAGTGTTTTAATACTAAGAAAGTAGATGTAATATCAATACCCAAAGAAACCACAAACCATGGTTCTCAGATATGGTACAGAGGTGAGGCATATAAGGAAATTATATCATCTTCCACAGCAAGAAGGTGGCTGAGGAATCTTTACTCTGAATAGCTATGCAAAAGCACTATAAACATGCCATGTTAGAACACAGTTAAACAGCAGAAAAAGACAGCTACAAATGTTGACTGTAGCTGTCAATTAAAATAAAGATTGAAGAGTAGAAAATAATAAATTGGGGACAATATGTTTTCTAAAATAACTTTGCAATTCAGTTTGGCTTTTTAAAAATATTTACAAGTAAAAAAATATTTACAAGTATTAAGATGATAATTTTAAAATGTTCAAACTGTGAAGCATGGCCTTAATTATATAGCATATATACATGTATATGTATATACACATGTGTTCATTTAAATATACTACTAAATGTCAAAGAAATAGGCATTAGAAGAGACATTCCCAGAGCCCAGAAGTTTGATTAGCAAGTTCAAGGGTGTGTTTGTACAGAAGGAAGTAATTCTTATGCTCTAAAGCACAGCGAATGAATGTAGCTGTTGTGATTCATTGAATAGTGAAAGAATCTAGAGACTGTTCTCAGTGTTCTCACCACAGATAATTTCTGAGGTTGCAGACATGCTATTACCTTGATCTTATCATTACACTTTGAGCATCTATTGAAATGTTAACTGAAAATTGCTATGTGCCAGTGAAAATTAATGAACCATGTATAATGTTTGCTGTGGCATACTCCCAATAAAAATATTAATAAATCTAATTTGGAACTTGCTATAAAAAAGCAGGTAAACTATGAAGGTCAAATAGTTTTATCACACAGTTGTGGTATTACTAGGAGATACATGTTATTCTTTGTAATATATTTTCAAAATTCTCTTTTGTTAAGGATAGGTTTATCCATATATATATATATATTTAAATAACCAAAATCTACCAAAGGAATGCAAGTACTAAATTAAGTGTGTAAGAACTGACAGGGAGAAATTACTCAACCAACACCAAGGAGAAAATCCAAATTGAAGTCACACAACTGCATACCACTAAGCAAGTTTGTAATCATTTGTTTTTGCTACCTTGTGGTTGAGTAGGCAAGAATGCTAGTGGTTATTGCTGGAATTTGAGAACGAAGACACCCTTTTCACACACTGTCAGAATACCCAAGTGTTACCTGATCGCTGTGAACCTGTGATCATTACCTACGTGTTTTTAAAGCAAGCAGATTGCATAATTTATTTTTAAGCCATTTCTTATAGTTTTCTGTTTGTATTATGTTTAATTTTATTCTAAGTTCCCATCTTTGAATCCTTAAACATATGTATACCAAAATGTTGCTTTCATGTCAGATGCTGATTATATTTGCCACTTCTTAGTGTTTGTAAAACTTCTTTTAGATAAGTGCTACAAAAATTAAATCAATACATTGTAAGAGAAAGATATGTGGTAGAGAAACAGATGGCTAATGAACTGTGACTTGTCATAAAGGGGTTTTTATTTCTATAAGTAAGAACCTATCAGCAGATAGGAAAATTCATCTGGACAATGACCAATTGCCTGGAGTTATACAAAATCTAATCCTACAACTTCGCCTGCCTCCCTCCCCACTGGATGACATGAACAATATGAACAATGACAAATGCATAATGCTTCAAACCATGAAATCCCTACTGGTCCAATCTCAGATAAATTTATCATGCTCAAAGAGACATTATTATAGCTACAAGTCATGTTGCCTCCCATTGTGAGTGGAAGTGGGCCAAGTTTTCCATGTAATTTACTCAAGCACATGTCTTTAGATAATACTTTTAGGGGAAAGTACTAGGGATTAAACCCAGTGCCTGCTTAATTGCATTTACTTATTGAAAATTTTTAGACATGTGTACAACATATTTTAATAATTATCTTCACCCATTATGTTCTCTTGCATTCCTTCCCCATGCCCCATCCAATGAACCTTGTCTTCTTCACAAACAGTTTTCCTCCTTCTTCCATATTGTAATGGTTAAGATTTGTTGTCAACTTGACCTGTGTAGTAATCTTGTGGGTCTCTGAGGTTGTTGCAGGAAGGCAGCCCTCTCAGTAGGGGTGAGGAAGTAAGGAGGCTCAGGGGAGCTAGAAACAAATATCCCTTCCTGGGAGGGCAGTGCAGGAAGGAAATTCCAGAGACTCAGGGAGTCAACAAGTCTGGGGAAGGGTTGCAAGACTCCCCGCTAACGTTATATGAAAGGAGAGAAAAATCTCTCCCCCAACTCTGCCTGTTTTGTTGGTGTGTATATGGTGTTAGCGATGTTTTGTTTTGTTTTGTTTCTCGGTCTCCTTGTGCCTATAATATGGGGCTGGTGCCGGGTGTGGTAGCACAAACCTTTAATCCTAGCACTTGGGAGGCAGAGGTAGGAGGATTGCCATGAGTTCAAGGCCACCCTGAGACTACATAGTGAATTCCATGTCAGCCTGGACTAGAGCAAGACCCTACCTCGAAAAAAAAATGGGGGGGGGGGCTGGCCTCATTCATCATTATGGAACTTCCCCTGGATCTGTAGATTCACTAAATCCTTTCCTACCATAACTCTGCCTGGTTTAGAGGTTCATCCCAGCTGTGAGTATCTAACTATAATACATGTTGCTTTCAATTTTATGAACACAGCATTTAATTAGGGTTGCTTGCATGAATATAAGTGGATGATTATTTATCAGATTACGTTATTTACAGTGGCAACACCAATGAAGAAAATGTTTCCTCTCATCCAACAAACATTTACTGTCAATATCTCCTCAGGGAATCCCTTGGTGCCATGTGCCCTCCCTGCCATACATGATGGAAGGTTAATGGGCCAATACTGTGCAGGTCTTCTGCAGGTATGTTGGTTTGAATGTAAAATGTCCTCCATATGTTCATGTGTTTTGAAAATTTGGTTCCCAGCTGGTAGCAATTTGGGAAAGTTTGTGGATCCTGGGGGAGGTGGAGTCTTGCTGGAAGAGGTGTGCCATTGGGGGTTGGCATTAAGGTTTATTAGTCCAGTCCACTAGGTATTCAGAGCTACTCAGACTACTTCCTTCATGCTGATAAAGGATATGTAGATTTCCTGCTCAGGCCTGCAATGCTCTCCCTGCTATGATGTAGCTTCCCCTCAAAATTATAATTTGAAATAAACTTTTTACTCCCATAAGGATGATCAGGCATTGGGTCCCAGCAATGAAAAGGTAATTGCAATCACAGATCACAATGGTCATTGTGAAGTCATGAATATAACAGGCAAATCTACCACACTCCTCCCCATACTGAGGCCCTTGCTTTCTTTCCACCTCCTGTTCTTCAATGTACCCTGAGCCTTGGTGGGTGTGATACAGTTATCTCATTTAGTACCAATCTCTGAATAGTCACTTATTCTCAGCACCTTGATGAGTTTTTGAGTCTCCCCATCAGTTATCACCAACAGCACAAAGAAGCTTCCTAATGAAAGGTGAAAGCAGCACTAATCTATGCCATGAACATGACTACTTAGAGGCCAATTTGATAAGCATATCATATCAGTTTAGCTAAACAGCAATAGCAGCTTCCCTTCTAAGGCCCAAGAGACTCTCAACTATAAGTTTATTTAGGTTTTTGGTTTCAACCATGGATTACTTCGCATGGAGCAGGACTCACATCTAATCATAAAGCTATTGGTTACCCCAATAACTTCCATGCTTTACTGCACCAATGAGTACCTCTTGTCTGACCGATAAGCTGTGTAGCTCACTGTCCACCACTGGGTAACTGGTGACTTTTCTCTGCCAGAAGCCTACATAGCACCTTCTAGCACTGTGAAAACTAGCTAGCAAGAATGAAGATTTCAGTTAAGTTCCAACTTGGTTTTTCAATGTCCTGAAGCATTTGTTGATTTCAGCAAGAGGGTTTTACTAGCTACATCAGACTGGCAACAAAGAGCAGTGACAATAGCCTGTATTGTTTTGGGCATCCCAGGCTTCTCTTTGACTGTCAGCTCTTTGTGAGGTATTCCACCCCTGGCAATAAGAGTTTCCTATGACAACCTACAGTTCCGAGGAGCAACATTATCCACCTGTGCAGGGTATTTCCATTCAAACTCTTTTTAAATTATATTTAAAATTAGTTGACAAAGAAGTAGGTTTCCTATGACTTTTAAAAAAATGTATTTATTTATTTGTAAGCAGAGAGACAGAGAGGGACACCATGGGAGTGTTAGGGTCTCCAGCTGCTGCAATTGA
The DNA here is from genome assembly GCA_004024765.1 of Zapus hudsonius. Taxonomy (NCBI): domain Eukaryota; kingdom Metazoa; phylum Chordata; class Mammalia; order Rodentia; family Dipodidae; genus Zapus; species Zapus hudsonius. Next base: position 30,176 of record PVHP010016082.1, on the reverse strand, counting down.
ACTCCAGGATCATAGATAAGAACTGGAGTGGACTTCACCCAGTCCTACACACATTTCAGTGCAGAGTCAGGGTTCTGATGACAAACTTGACAAATTGAGTAGAGAAAACAGGCTGTAATTAGAAATCAAAGACATGTGTATTAGTAACTTTTCTTGTTGCTGTAACCAAATACCTGACAAGAAGCTTAAGAGGGAAAGAAGGGTTTGTTTCAGTTTACAGTTTACAGTTCCAGGGAATAAAATACATCATGGCAGAGAAGGCATGGCGTCAGAAGTGAGACATCAACTAATCACATGGCACTTGTAGTCAGAAAATAAATAGGAAATGAGGCCATGCTATCAAACCTTAAGACACTCCCAATAACTGACTTCTTCCATCAAGGTTCCTTCCCCTAAAGGTTCCACAACCTTTCTAAACAGAACCACCAGGTGGAGACCAAGTGTTCAAACACATAAGCCTATGGGAGAGACTTAACATACAAACCAGAACAATGTGCTTATAGAGTTTGTAGAAAATGAGTGAATCCAGTATTCCTCTCCCCAGTTCAAACTGTGTCCGTTTCAGTCTGTAGGTACCACCACAGCCTTCTCCATATGGGAGTGGTACTTGCAGAAAATGGAACTTGGCCTCAAAATTGAATCCTTTCTTCATTCCTTCCTTCATGTTTCTCAAACTAACTTCTTGGGAATGACAATGTAAACTGAACAACCTTTTAGCTATTCTGTATTAATTCAGTGGACAGGTGGCAAACAGGATGGAAGGAAAGCAGACTGGCCCTTTGCCAGGACAAACACCTATCATAAAAGATTTCGGTGGGAATGTAATCTCCTTAGCCAGGAACCTGTGAGGTCCAATGGTACCAAGGAAGAAGGGGCAAAGGGAGAAGAAATTTGTGAAAGAGTTCAAGGCTCCACATACTAACTTTTCCTGGAGACCATTTGAAAAGGGATGGACTTGAAGTTTATTAGGAAAAGTTTTCTAAGTTTGGTGTATTATTACTTTTACCATTTCATTTTTCTTATATTTGTACATAGATGAATAGTTGAAAATGTGAGCAAATTTCAAATGTATTAGAGAGATTGTTAAGTATCCATAAATCTCCAATCTATGCATCCTTTATTCAGGAGGGAGCAAAACAGACTTTATTTGCAAATTATGAGCTCTACCTGTGGTAACTAGTCTAGGATTACCTGAAGGAAGACACAAGACACTTATCTCTTTATGATTAGCATAAATTTGAAGTCAAGTGAGAAAGCTGATGGACACAATTAGAAAAGCCACAGCATAGCTGCATTCTCAAGATACCATGGCAAGGGACTGAAATTGAGATGTACAAGAAGCTGTTGAATGTCCAAAGTGAACCCACACCTGCCTATAGGCTCCAAACAATAATGAGGAAAAAGAGAGAAATAGGGAAGAGAGATTCTTTGAATAAATAATAATGAAAACTCCAAAACTGATGATAAACAAATCCAAGAAGCCAGTGGACCAAATCCACATAGACATCTAAAGAGAAGATTCATGTTGAGAGCATTAATCTAAATGTCAAAGACACATGGAGAATTTAAAGACAGGAAGAGAGAAGTGACTTATTATATTTATGGTATCACCATTCAAATTAATCAGCTGATGTCTCTCCAGAAGTCTTGAAGGACAAAAGCAGGGATGACATCTGCAAAGAGCAGAAAAAAAGAAAATATTATGCCAGAATTCTATATCTTACTAACTGTCCCTCAAACCTTAAGGAAAGGAACTGGGAAAGTAGCTTATTTGGTTTAATGCTTGCCTAGGATGGACAAAGCCCAGGGTTCTTTCCCAAGCACTACACAAGCCAGACATGGTAGCATATGCTTGTAATCCCAGCACTCAGGAGACAGAGGCAGGAATTTTAGAAATCCAAGGTCGATTTTGGCTACCTAGCAAGCTCAAGGCCAGCTTCACCTGCATGAGACCCTATCTTAAAAATAAAGTGGTTTCAAACAAAAAAACAGTAGTCCAGTACTCTACAAGAAATGCACATAGAATCGTTCAGGTTACAACAAAGGCTGACATTAAGGGAAAAAAGCATGAATCTAAATCTCTATAAGGATATAATTTGTAACATGCAGAAATTATATGGAACTATATAGAAATAGAAATTCTACAAGCAATTAGAATTCAATTCATTTCAACTAAAATTAGAACAGTTTAATGCTAGCATTTTGAATATAATCCTCAAGTTAATCACAAATACATAATGACATTTGGTCAACAACATTTACATCAGCAACCCCAGGAGATCAGAATAGAGCTGGACAATTCCTAGTACCTGATGACTTTGTAGCCATTATAGTGTCATACAGCAACATATCAGTCACCTCAAAGTCCTGCTTGCACGCAAGCCCTTGGCTGATGTGGGACCTTGCTGAGAGGCATGGAGGACACAGGGTTAAAAGGAAGTTGAGACTGGCCTGGAACCCCGAAAAGCTCATCCTGAGACCAGCAGGAGTTCGGCTGACTCCTTCCCTCCCCAACCTCCAGCCACCTGGCGGGCCACAGCAAACCCTGATAAGCCCAGGCAATTCAAGGCCTGAGTTTATTGGAGTTCACATAATTCAGCTGTAATGTACTAACAAGGCCCAGGCAATGAGAAAGTCCTTCCGGCTTATCTATGCAGCTGGCCCCTGCCAATCCTTTCATGAGACATCTACAGGCCACCCTGCCCCCACCAATCCCCTTGCCACTTATCCCCCTGCCTCTCCTTTTCCCTCCTGAATAAAAGCACTTTCCCCAATCTAATAAATGAGCTGTTCACTGCAACTGTCTCCTGGGTGGCTATGCCAATTGTGCTCATGCTGTTCCAAGACTCTGCCCAACCAGCTCCATGGATAAACAGAGGATTGATGTGCAGTGACTCTGTAAGTAATCCACAAACCCACAGGTTGACAGATGGGAACTGAGCATACAGCTTTCATTACATAATGGCCTTCATGACCAGTACCCCAGTGCCCCATAAAAACCTTAGATCCCAGTGAGCTTCTCAGTTAGATATCAGGATTTGCTGCTGGTTAGACTTGAGCATTCCTGTGGGACTCCAATGAGATGGGATAGTGGAGATTTGTGGACATTCTCTGGCTCTCCCCATGCACCTTTATGCTTCGCTGATTCTGTCAAGGTTGCTCCTCTGTGATATGTTAGCCACAAGTTGAACCTTATACTGAGTCTTGAATCCTCTCAGACTGTCACCTGACCTGACTTAGACATGAACCCCCTACACAGGTATCTTCTTTAATCTTAGAAATAATGCCCATATATTGTTCAGATTTACTAGTTCCTTTTTAGGTACCTTCTTTTGTTATTTTTAACATCTGGTTAGGTATAGGCAAAGCAATTTTTTTTTCCATTTCCAGATCTTTTCCAGATACAATTAGTGACAGAGCTCCTCCCTATTCCTGACTTGAGGCACTGTTAGTTTCATTCTTCCACCTTCTAGTGACAATACAGGTACTACCCTGAAGATAAGCTGCAAGAAAACTTGAGCTACACGCCAAACTAAGGTTTTTAAATGCCAAAATTTTCATGCATTTTAAGCAGATATCTTTTTCATGCAGAATATTTAGCAGAAATTGTAATGTAAGTTCTAGATTACAACATCAACACTGTTAAAAAGGCGACTCAGGAAGTTAAATATAAACTTTTAATATGCAGATAAAATATTCAGGGTCCCTAGAAATAAGCTGGCTTTTCTGTTGTTTTATGAATGCCATTTCTGCAGAATGAAATTCAAATACTTTATAAAATTAAGTACCTTTGCACAAGCTGCCAACTAAGCAAATGATCTTGTCATTTTTAGTACATGCTGAAGAAGAACTGCATGTCCAGGATTAAATGGATGAGAGATGACTTCAGAACTGACAAAAGGGATAGCTATGATTAGAAAACAGAATCCACATCAGAACAGAGAAAACACTGGAATCAAAGCTGTGTTGTGGAGGCATTTGAGGACCAGATGTGTCAAGCAGCAAGAAAGCTTCCCAAGAACAATGACCTTGAAGACAGCTCTTGGTACAGATCTCTGAATGTGATTCCCAAACTTAAAGATTTGCAAGTCTCTTCACCTTCGTAACTTTTCTATTCTTGAGTTCTAAATTATGAAATCTCTCTATTGGATGACATATTTCCTTGAGTTATATTAAGTAATGAGAAATATATTTTATTTTCTGGCTAATTTTCATGGTATGACTTTTTGTTCACTTTCAATTTTTTTCATTCATATGTATTTTTTAAATATTGCTTTATTGTCCATAATTAGATACACTGAATAATCAAATAATGTATTGATGACCCCAATTCCCCTCTTCCCTGTCCCCAATCAGCTGGTTATTCTCCTCTGTGGGCAAACTGGATCAATCCATGGGATAGGAGGTTATGGATAACCCAAGAGTCAACCCACTTCCACTCCCCTTCATATGTTGCTACTGAGGGGGCCATGTCTCTGGAAGTTATCCCCCACCATAGCCTTTACAATCTTTTGGGCCACTCTTCCTCTCAGATCCCTGAGTCATGCTGGGTGAGTATTAAAGCTGCTTTATTGTTGAGGTCTCAGGGGCCTCTGTACTTCTGCTTTAGGTTGTGTTGACAATTGCTGGTGTCTGTCTCACTGGCTTATCCTGGGTTGACTGATTGACTGTGGTTATAGGTCTCTTGCTTATCCCACCACACTCTGCAGGGTTCCATGTGGATCCTCTATGGATGGTCTGGGGTGGCTCATCTCTTGCCTGGATGTCAGCTATCAGCCTGCAGCTGGTTGGGTTGGAAGAGCCACTGCTCTCTCGCTGCCTTCTGAAAAATACAAACAGAATCTCCATCGGAGAGTGAGATCAGCATAGGTTAACTGAGATACTCATTTCTGAATTGCCTAGATTCTATTGTTAGTAGCCTCTTTGTAAATCACTTATAAAGTGAATTTCCCTTTGGGGTTCCAAGATTTTGATTCCCAATGCATTTTGACCTGAGTCTCCAGTTCCAGTTAAGGGCTCCCCTTCACTGAGTGGATTACTTTGCCAAATTACAAGCTATTGATTACCTACCCCAGGCTTTGGTGCCTTCATTGTACAAGTGTTCATTTCTTGGTTCACTGTTCTCTCCCAGTAGAAAGTGTGTTCAGACTACTCATGGTGGCAGACTTTTAATGTGGTTTATTATAAAAATTTTGCTGCACAATTCTACTTCCAGCTTCATAGAATATAAAGTTCAACAAATACTTAACCCATCAAAATGGTACAACAAAGTAGGACAAAATTGTGAACAATATTATCTCAAAACTCTAAATTGACAAAAAGCAAGCAATGATGAGATTAGTGTCAATACATGGAAGTGGCTGAGTCTCAGGTCAGGACCAAGTGTGTCCTGGACATCCATACTACATTGGCTCTTAATCACTCCTAAGCTGCTCCTGCAGTGAGAGTTCTAACAGAGTAAGCACCTTTGTAAGACTTTTGAAAGCTAGAACATTTTGGGGTCCAGGTGAAGCCCTGTCAATGTGGGCCTCTAAGGAACACTATCCATCTATAAAAAAGACAAGTCCTCTCACATGCAACAATGCAGCTGGAACTGTGGAACTGAAAGGCACCAAGTTAAGTGAAATAAACCAGAAACAGAAGGGCAAGTAGTACCTGTTTGCATGTTCTTGTGGCCACTAAGGATTGGAAAGGACATAAAGGGGGCACCAAAACAGAAGAAGAAATGGAAGAATTGTTTCTGTTTTCCTGTATTACAGGGTGGGAGGTAACTGTTGATTATAACACTGATATTTCAAAATAATCAGCACAGTACAAAAGGGTTTGAGGAGATAGAAGGGTAGAGTTCCTAAAAAAATGTACAAATACTAGTTCAATAATGAAAATAAAATAAATTAAAAGCAGAGACAAGTAAAACACAGCAAATAGCTTGAGTGAAGGTTACAATTCTTAGAACAAACATTAGCAGTTCCATGATTGTTGTAGTCAGCCACACGTTGCTGGGATGAATCTTCAAACCAGGCACAGTTTATGGGAGGAAAGTATTGATTTAAACTACAGATTGAGGGGAAGTTCTGTAACAGTGAGAGTTTGGCCCTCTTTCACAGGTCCCAGCAGAGAGAAAAACCCATCACCTACAACACACACACAGGACAGGGAACAGGCAGGAGGGCCAAAGAGAATTTCTTCTCCTTTGTATAGGCTTAGGGTGGGGTTTTGTAATCCTATACTAGACTTAATAATGGCTTCCTGAGTCTCTGGAATTTCCTTCCTGCATGGCCCACACAGGAAAGGATGTTTACTTCCAGCTTCTTTGAGCTTCCTGCCCCCTACTAAGAGGCTGCCTTCCTATAAACATCCTCAGAGACCCACCCAAGATAATTAAAAAGATCAAGTTGACAACAAAACTTAAACATCACAGTGATAGAAACCATTATAAGTTGAGCTATATATTCAGATTCAAGTTTAAGATAATAGCACAAAAATGTCACTGTGCTTTTCGTGTGCATTGAACATGTTTTCGCATGCTTATTCTCCCATCTTTATTATTTTATATCTTCACTAAAACATTTCTTCTTCTGCTCGTTTTCATCTTGAATAATTTTTATTACTGTTGAGTTGTGATAGTTCTTTGTAGTCTAGACACTAATCACTTTTGACTATGCAGACTATGAATCTTTTACCATTCTGCACTTTCCCTTTCAACCCTTTGCTAGCAATCTTTTTTTTATTTGAGAGAGAGAGAGAGAGAGAGAGAGAGAGAGAGAGAGAAAACATGGGCACATCAGGGTCTCTTGCTAATGCCTGCAAACAAACTCCTGATGCATGTACTACTTTGTATGTTTGGCTTTAGGGGGGTACCGGGGAATTGAACCCACTGGGCTGTCAGGCTTTACAAGCAAGCTTCTTTAACTACTAAGTCACCTACCCTGCCCCCATTTCATACTCATAAGTCCTTGACAGAGAGTTTTCAATTTTGGTAGAAGCAAACTTAACTATTGCTCTAAATCTAGCTCTGCATCTGGAGGATTTTCATTTATGTTTCTTTCAGAGATATTTAAAAAAATAAGGTCAACTGTATATTGTTGCCATATATTAATATGATTTAGCTTTTAATATTGATCTTAAACCAAATAATAGAACACACTGATCTTAGTATATATTTTAAACAAACATATTGTAAGTAATAAGGATAATTACATTTCCAGACTTTTAAGCTAATTTGTATATTTATATTGATCTTAGTGCACAACAAGGGCATTTGAAAGTTGTAATAGTAGCAATAGTCTTAAGTGAATTAATGTTTAAGCCTGATTCATGACACAGCATGGGATAACGTTTTCTTTGCAATCTTACAGAATTTTGTCAGGCTTTGAATTAGATGTCCCCCATAAATTAGCATTTTTAATGCTTGTTCCCCAGCTGGTGGCAATTTAGGAGGTTGAGTCTGGCTAGGGGATGTTTCTGGGCATGGGGCAGTAAATTCAGCTCCCCCTTGCCAGTAATCATCTTACTCTCTTGCTGCTATTTTCTGCCTGTTGTAGCAATAAGAGACATCCAGCCTCTCAGCTTTCCCCATGCTTTCCCCTGCCATCAAGAAGCATCCACTCAAGACTGTAAGCCAAAATAAACTCTTTTCTCCTTTCATCTGCTTTTGGTCAGATGTTTTTCCCCAGCAATGTCAAGGTAACTAAAACATTGGTACCAGTAGTGAGGTTATTACTGCTATGAACCTGACCATGTGGGTTTTGATCTTTTTGAATGGATTTTCAGAAGAAATGTGGTAACACTAAGTTTCCCTGTAGTGCTGTAGGAAGAGCTCGGTGGATCATTCTGGTACAGAAAGAAGTGTGGACTGTGAGACATGGCTTATAAGAGAAAAGAGGAAATTTCCAGAACTTGGCTAAAGGCAGTTGATATGAGAGGCCAGCTGTGTTCTCCTGCCCCCAGAACTTAAACAAAACGAATAAAAGAAATGGACTGATGTGCTTGGCAGAATATAGAGCAGAAAGATATGACACAGAAAGAACCTAAATGCTTGAGCCAGCCACTACAGCCTTGCTCAACTGCACTTGTTTGAGAGACGACCACCTTTGAGAACTGAGATGGCTGTTCTGCAGTGCGACAGTGGGGTGAATGCTGACGGTGTTTTCTTGCTTTTCAAAGCTGGCTTTGTTCCAGTATTGGTGGTGTAGTGGTGAGCATGACTAACTTCCAAAGATAGCTGTATTCCCCCCTGGTTTAATAAATTTTGTAGCCCATCTGGTACAATGAGAGTACAACAAATGCAGGAAGGGAAGGAGGGTCATTGGGTTTTTTAGAAGAATATTTTATTCATTTTATTTATTTGAGAGAGAGAGAGAGAGAGAGAGAGAGAGAGAGAGAGAGAGAGAGAGAATGAGCACACCAGGGCCTCCAGCCACTGCAAACAAACTCCAAACACATGTGCCACCTTGTGCTGCATCTGGCTTTATGTGGGTCCTGGGAATTGAACTGGGGTCCTTATACTTAGAAGGGAAATGCCTTAACCTCTTGGAGATGGCCACTGGGCAATGTGAGGCAGCATTTTTGGAGTCCCTGTGTGCAGGCCTAATGGAGCGGGAAGATGAACCATGGGTTGCAGTGGAGACCCCAGGACTGTGGAGATGTCAGGACTATGGGACAGCTGCCAAGAGGAGCTACTGCCTTGGGATGGATTATCCCCTGGGCTGTGAGCAGCCTAGCCAGAATAGAATTAGAACTCCATAGACTTTCTTACTGGTTCTATATGTCACACATGGAGCTGTAGGATTTGATGTTGCCCTGTTGATTTAGATCTTGCATTGATTCAATATTTTCTTCCAGTGCCTTTTTTGCAGTAGGAATGTTTATCATGTGTCAGTATGTGTCTATAACTTGTGATTTGATTTTACAGGCTTACAGTTAAGAGACTATTTCAGATGAAACTTTAGACTTTTAAACTGTGTTGGGGTGGTGGCTGGAGAGATGGATCAATGGTTAAGGTGTTTGCCTGTAAAGTAGAAGGATCTGAGTTCAGTTTCCCAGTACCAATGTAAAGTCAGATACAGAAGGTGGAGCATGCACCTGGAGTTCATTTACAGTGTGGCTGGAGGCATTGTTGCACCCATTCTGTCTCTCTGTCTCTGTCTCTTTCCCACTCTCTCAAATAAATAAATAAATAAATAAATAAATAAATAAATAAATAAAGCTGTGTTGTGATTGATGAAGACTATGGGAACTTTTAATGTTGTACTAAGAAGCATTTTGCATCTTAACAAGGTAATGAGTCTTTGGAGATTGAATGTAGTGGGTTCAATCAGATGTAATCAGATGTCTCCTATAAACTCATGTGTTTTAAATGCTTGGTCCCTAGCTGATGGTGATTTGGAAGGTGTGACCTTGCTGGAGAATGTGTATTTCTGGCAGCAGGCTTAATGATTTCATAGCCAGCTCTGTTTGCTAGAGCTCAGCTCACTCTTCTGCTGCTATTTTTCACCTGCTGTAGCAAAAAGTGATGTCCAGCCTCTGCTTGTGTCATGCTTTCCCCTGCTATCATGAAACTCCCCTTTGAAACTGTAAGCCAAAATAAACCCGTTTTTCAAAGGTGTTTTGTCCCATAAAAATGAAGATAACTACCACAAATGTCTAAGACATTTAAAATTATCTGTTCCTAAGAAGGTTGGTGCAAGTCTCGCATCCTTATTGAGCCTTTCGATTCTTTTTAAGAGTTTGGAAAAATTTCAAAAGATCAGATACAGAATTCCAATCATTATTGACCATCCAGATATTTACAGATCTACCACTTCTGAGGCAGAGTATCTCTTCATTTGCCACTCCTGTCTCAAGCTTCTGAGAAATTTTCTCCTGTCTCCACCTCCCTTCTCTTGAAACACTGTGATTACAAAAGACCGTACCAGCTTCTGACATGTTGGACATGGGATCTGGTGATATGACGTGAGGTACAAAGAGTTGTGTAGCAAGTGCTTTATTCACTGAGCCATCCCGATAGCCCTAATTTATTACTTTATAAATCTTAATGCAGTATTTAATGACCAATCTTGATTAGCAATGGCTGGCTTTCTACTTCCAAGCACATCTGCAAACTTGGATCTCCCCATCACATTCATCAAATACCTCATCTGTACTCTCTACTGGTGTCAGGCACACAGTGAAAGTTTTTGAGTCTTAATCATTATAAAATGAGGGTGGAATATATAAAATTGAAAATAAAATATATACTACCTCACCAGTTGTCAGTGCTATTTCTGCTCCTGGAAAGTATGGTCTCTTACATATCCTGTCCCTCTTTTATAAAACATATGCACATGTTCTCACTTCTTCTGATAACAAAATGTGTATAAGGGTACACATGCATGTGTGTGCATGCACGTGTGTATGTGTGTGTGCATATACTCATGCACATAGAAACCAGAGGTTAATTTTGGGTGTCTTCCTCTATCATTCTCTACCTTATTTAGAGCACAGAGACTATCACTGAATCCAGAGGTCACTGATTTATCTAGGCAAGATGGTAGTGATCTATCAGTTCTACTCTCTCTGCATTGCCCAAAACATACAACTATACACAGCTTTTCCATGGGTGCTGGGCATCCAAGTTCAGGTCCTCAGGCTTTCATGGCAAGCATTTGACCCATTGTGCTGTATCCCAGCCCAATAGGAATCTTTATATATCTATGACTTATTTTTAACTATCCACCTAAACTTTAGCTATGTTTATTCAAGAGGCATGCATCATGAAAAGTTGAATTGGGATTTAATTGATATGTTAGGGCTGCTAGAATCAATCAAAGCAAGCTCCCACACTTTTAAAACTATGAGCTAGGCCTGTTTAAAATCCATTCACAAAAGAAGATCTCCAGGACAGAATTAATTCTAGAAAGAGAAAAGAATTGCTTAGAAATAACTACACATGCAGCCACAGCAGGTGGTGAAGAAAGGCAATTTTGAGTTTATAAAGAATCCATCATAATTTACCCAACCCTGGCCCACATATCTGAGACTCTTAGCTGACCCCCAGTGAGAAGGGAGATGTAATTTAAAATGTGAATAGTTATTTTCATTGTATATTGTGTAAGGCATCAAGGTCCAGGCCGATATCACTTGCTAACCTTGAAATTAAGAACAAAGGCAAGACAGAAATTTTCCCATTTTATCACAGAGCACAGAATAGCTTTAAATACATTGAAAGTTCTAGAAATACAGTGATGATGCTGACATTTTCGCATAAGTTGGCATATTAAAGTCTTTTGTACTGGCAACCAAAGATGCTGGAGACAGCAGCAGGGTGATTGTGGAGGTGCTGGGTGGAGGTAACCAGCAATGAAGGGAAATGCAGAGACAAGAGTGGGGAATAGGATCATTTGCAGATGTGGGCTCAGGAGCCTCCATCCATTGGGCTATAGTCTTGGCACAGACATCTGGATTCCCAGTTGAGTGTACAACATTAACGCAAATGCAACCAGGAGTAAAGACTGTTTTCTTGGTGATACAATTAGGAAGTGTTTTTGGAACTAACGACTGGATGATGCTCATATTTCAGCAGGAAGAGAAGGAAAGCTGAGGGGAAGCATCTCATTGCCTCAGATGGACATAGCCAAATAAATTAGTTCAAGCTATCAAGATGAGCTTTTTGCCCTTGCTCAGTCCCAGCTGGCTCGAGTAACATAGCTTTCACAATGTTTCTGCTTTTATAATTAATTTTGGCATCTGTCTTAGTTCATTTTCTGTTGCCATGACAGAATGCTGAGGACTTAATAATTTACAAACAAAGAGATTTAATTTGACTTGTGGTTATGATAGCTGAGAAGTCCGAGATTAGTTCTTCTAAGTTTACTGGCTTCCAGTGAAGGCCTCAAACTGCTTCAACTCATGGCAGAAAACAGAATAGCAAGAGGAAGCCTGTGGAAGAGAGCTAACCCACAGGGCAACCCTGCTTCATGACAACCTGCTCTATGTAACTACTCCAGTCCTGTGAGAGGAGAACTAACTCACCCGGAGAAATGAGAAGTAGTAGCAATCTATTCATAAGGGCACCATGCCTGTGACCCGAAAACTGCCTCATTGAGGAATTCAGATGCTGACAGAAAACATTTTAAACATAGAATCATGCATGTTATGTTAGATGGTTAAAAATCACATAAATAATAAACTGCTTGAAATACATCAGCCTCAGTCAGCTGTCTTCTACTGTCAAAACCGAGAGTGAATTTTAATACCTAAAGACTTCTCCTTAAGCAAAGAAATGTAATGTGTCTTCTAGGGCAGAGGCAGTGAAAGACGGTCAGCAGCATGTATGAACGATGACAATCCATCTTCATGAAGTGGCTTTATCCCCTTGTTGCTTTTCTAAGTGCTTTTCATCTATCTTAATGCTTTATGCGGTTTATCATGATTTCTTCTATTCCCTATGGGATGAAAAAAGAAATTGCAAGATTAAATTGTACTGTACAGGTTTCAGTACATGATTAGTCTCTGAGGATTGCACCCTTTGGCTTCAAGAACTCTTGACTCCGGCATATTAACATCTTTACTCTTGACTTCATGGAGACATATCATGTCAATTTCTTTGGATTAGTGCTGCAGTTTAAAAGAATAAATTGAATGACATAGAATCCAGGGATACATCAGGCCTTTCCCTCCACAATGCCAAATATATTATGTACTTTGGAAGAAAATTTCACATGAAAAAAGAGCTTAGTCAAATGAAAATTCAAAGATTCAGAAGAACTGGAATGTCAAATTAGATTTTATTTATATATACGATTTCTGACTTACTAAATTATCCACATGGAAGTTTTCTAACCTCTGTTTAATTTTTCTTACAAAGGAATTTTATTTTATCTCATTTAATATTTGCACTCTCTAAATAAAAATGTAAAGATTAGGAGAGAGCACTCCTTTCTATGACTCATTTCCAAATTTTGTTACAATTCTTTCAAAAAAATTTACACTTTAGAAAGGTAAATTTTCTACTTAAAATGTATATGTATGCAATTGGTTTTAATATTTTTGGTTATTACTTTGGTTTTAAAATTTTGGTTTTAATATTTTTGGTTATTATATAGTTGGACATCTCATATTGATTACAAATTCGTTACAAACATCTGTCTAATAACTTTGGATGTATTATAAAGATTAAAAATTCATGCAGCATTATTTAAAAAGACTTCTACTTAGAAAGTATGAAAATATTTAACTTCTGTTTTGATTTTTTTGTACCATTTCTTTTCATAGTAGTTTTTTAATTAGCATATACATTGATAGATTTCCTTATAGCATTTTCAGACAAACTTAGTTTTATATGCTCGTCCTCCCCTTCTCCCTTCCATTTCCTCCTCTGCCTCCCACTTGCTTCCCCCAGAAGCCCCCTTTCTGTTTAAACAAACTTTAAATGTCATAATCCTATCTACCTGAATTTACCAAACTTCTACTTCTTGAACATCTAATGTCTTTACTCTCCAATATATGTCTTCTAATAGTACTAAAATGGATGATATGTTTTTCTTTATGGCACATATTTCCTTAGGATACTTTTGTAGGACATGAAGTTTTAGAATTAAAAGTCAAAGAATTTTTAGAATACTTGCCAAATTATTTGATAGGAAAATTGAAATAAATGTCAGTTTTCTGGCATGCATATGGACATCCTTTATCAACCTCACCATAATTCTTTCATGTAAGATAAAACATGTTTGCTAGTTTAGTTGGTTAAAAGTAACACGGTTGTTTGGATAATTTAAATGGTAGTCATTTTCACAAGTTGAAGTGAGGGCAAATAGTTCCACAAAATTATTGTCCAGATAGCAGCAGCAATGAAGATGTTGACAATGGTATTGGGAAGTCGCAATCAGCTGGCAGTACATGAACTGAGATGAGACACAATGAGGAAATATGTAATTGCGCTGATGACCTCGTGCAGAAGCAACAGAGGGACATGTCAGAGTGCTAAGTAGACATGTCTGGTAGAACCACACAGAAGTTCTCCATTGCAAAAGTCAGTGTACCTCAGGGCAGTCCACAGAAGAGAGAACAGAGAGAGGCTGCTCTGCTGCTGGGAATCCTGCTCGCAGATGCTACGTGCAGAGCAGGTGAGCCATGGAGATAGGTCCCCAGGGAATCCAAGAGGACACATGAATGTATGATTTGGATTTATGCTGACAGTTATGCTCACAGACTGAGGAACAATGGGTGAAAATACGTTTTCCACACCTGCCACTCATCTATGTATCCAAATATTAGAATTATGATATTCATTAGAATTATGAGGTAAGAATTTGGAAACCTGGAGTGTTTCTTTATCCACAAAGATAACATAATAATGTTACCATAACATAAAAATATTTTCAGGCATGAATAATCAGACAATATTTAAGACTTAACATCTTTCTTGAAAAATTGTTCAATCGCCTAAATTCAAAACAAAACAGTTGAAGAGAATCCTGACTCTTTGAAACTATTCCTATATTTATGGATCCATATAAGCTCTATTTGGTATTTGACAACTTAAAAAGCAGATCTCTAATTCTTCTAGAAATCTCCCTCCACAGTGCCTACCTCCAATTTTTTTCTAATTTTAGACATTTAATTTGAGCTTATACACCCCATTTTAAATTATGTAGATTTACCCGAAACAAATTTAAAATAGATGTGAAGTTATATTTATACTAGTTCTGTCACTTGGGCATTTTTTGAGAGTGGAGTTTCATTTATTATTACGAATTTAGGATTTTATGCAGGTGGGTCAAGCATAGATAAGGCATTGAACCTAAAGTTGAGCTTTTTTTTTTTAAATTACCAAGTTGATGAAGCCTTTTTTCCCCCATAGTCACAATTTTGGTGAGTCATTTTAGTGAGCTGTGGGGGGAAACAGAGTACCCAGAACTGACTAACAACACACTACATTTCCAAACTAGCCTCTCTGTGCAGTGATCAAATTGGGAAGTCCTTATAACCTGAGTGCCATTTATTTTGTAGAGTTTACACCTATAGAGCATAAAAACATGCCTTCTCCTTTGTCTGTGAAGGGACACAGGCAGTTCATTTTTAAGTTTGTATTTCTGTCATAGAGCTTGACCTGGAGACAAGAGGACTCTCATAAAGGGTTTTCTCTCCTTTGCACAAGAACAGCAGTTCTGAATCAGGGATTGTTCTGGTAATGGCATCTTGACTGTCTGTTACATTATCTTTGGTGCACAGGCTGAAGGCTTTATCTTTATCAGTGTCATGATTCCAACAACAAAAATACTTTAGCTAACATCTAGTGACAGGTAAATCATTTAAACACAATCATACAGAAAGTTCTTTTCAGTTGTGATTATCTTTCTTAGTAGTAATTCTCAAACCTGTCCATTTTCATGATTCATGAAATCACTCTTAAATTGGATAAGAGACATATACTGCCAAGATTTTCAAACTTTATAAAGATTATAAATCATCATAAAATAAATAAAAAAGATGACCACAAATAATAGAGGTGGATTCTTTTATTATTTTAACAGGAGCAACAGCTTCTGAGTCCACAAGGAAAAATATGACCTTTGTCATCCACACAACTGTTTCACATGATTTTTATCAATGAATCTTTATCTTCTCAGGCAAAACAGGACCCAAATGCTTGTTGGATCAGTAGATGCAGAATAAACTAATTCACAATTCAAAAACCAGATACCAGAAGACAGCAGAGACAGCAATCTAAATGATTGTCTCAGAAAGTCCTGCCTGTCCCTAAACTGTAGTTCTTGGCTTGAATGATCCTCATTCTGATTTTATTATATATCTATTGCTCTTCTTTGTTCTACAGATTTAAACATCAATAAGATTATCAGCTTAGTTGTAAGGAGAATATAGTTTAATCGTCAGCACCAGGAGTATAGGTAAATAATTATGCCAAGATATGGTGATATAAAATATGCAAATTCTGCTGGGTGTGGTGGCTCACACCTTTAATCCCAGCACTTGGGGTTAGAGGTAAGAGAATGGCTTGAATTTGAGGCCAACCTGACACTACGTAGGGAATTCCAGGTTATCCTGGGCTAAAGTGAAAAACCAAAAAAGAAAAAAGTATGCAAATTCTACCCCAAGGCTATGTCAAAATGTACATTTATCTTAACTTTGCTGTGGAAATACATGTGATTCTTAGATAAAAGAAGAGGGTGCATCACTTGATGTGACTGGTTGACATGACAATCTTAAATGACTTCAAGAGGTACAGGATTCTGAGCATGTTAACACGAAGGGCAGGGGTGGTAGGCATCTTTTCAAGGGAGGTGAGAAAGGCCAGGTCATAGAAGTCTGTAGGTGGAATGTAAGTAATGGAAGCTATTCATTACTTTGAACAAAAATGCTGGTGCATTTTGTATACATTTTGTTTTACTACAAGATTGAATCCAAAGCCAAAGAGATGAAATAAAAAGGAGAGTCAGGGGACAAAGCACGTCCCCCAAAGTATTTGAAAGACTAAAGGACCAAATGAATTAGAAATGAAATGGCATCATGAAAACATTAATGTTGGAAGACAAGCAGAAGAGAAGGATCTTGAGACCTGTGCAGAGGGTCTTATCATTCACAAGCTAGGAAAGTAGGGAAAATACCCTGACTTATTGAGGAATATGGTAAATTAATTCAGGAATACATTAAGCCAGCAATGGCACACCCAGATAGAAATGTGTTTTTGTTTTTATTCATACCTAAAAATAAATGTGTTTATTTTTGGAGAACTTACACTTTGAAAAAAAAAAACAATAAAGCTACATTGAAAGAATTATTTATGAATCATGCCAGGTACCTTTTAACAATATTTTCTCTGGGAATGTACAAAACATTTCCTATACTATCAAAACACTGATCTAATTTTAACTGCATTAATTCAACTCAATGGTATTTGTCCTGAGCTTCCTATCACATATGGAATATACTACTAGGGAAGTAGAAATGCATAAGTGGTCACAACATAATCCTTGGAAGCTGGGGAGATTACTCAGCAGAAAAGATGCCTTCTCTGCAAGCATGAGGACCTGACTTTGATTTCCTGCACCCACCTAAAAATCCAGGCATGGCCACAGATGCCTATAATCCCAGTGCTGAGGAGAGGCAGAGGTAGGAGACTCACCATCACTCCCTCAACAGCCAGACTAACAACAACAATAAAAAAAAAACTAGGGCTGGAGAGATGGCTCAGCAGTTAAGGCACTTGCCTCCAGTGCCTAAGGCCCTGGGTTCAATTCCCCAGTACCCACATAAACCAGAACCACAAGGTGGTGGCCCTGGTTCTCTCTAAAAATAAGTGGGACAAACAACAATAAATATAATTTAAAAACAGGAATGTTTGCAATTAAAATGATGTCATATCTTAGTAAGAAAACAAAATTACATGATGGCAAAGCTCCCATTCTGTTCACATCTGGGTGAGAAGGACATGGAGATTTAATCATGATTTCCTCTGTTTTGTATGTTACATATGGAATTTCCAACTTAAAAAAGAAAATTAAAAATTTACATTAATATGTGAAAAAGACTAATATTCTCTGGGGTATTCAAAATGAATATATAAGTAAATATTGTTTAAAGTAATAACACAACCTATTGACATAGAACAAAAAGTTTTGAGGTGAGTGATATGGAATACATTAAACATGAACTGTCTAGGCATAAAAAATATAGCAGACCAAAGCACCAAAATAATTGACCCCAAGAATTGTCCCTATCAAATAGAAAACCCTTTGGGTAATGTATAAAAATAAAAAAAGAATTCATATATTTTTTAGCGGAGTTATCTGACCTTAGCATTTTGTGTATCCGGATATTAACGGCACCATGAGAAAAATAATGTAATGACACTAAAGTAATCACTTTCATCAAGCAGTTATTATCTTCTTTCTTTCATCTCTCTCAATAACTCTGCAAAACATATTAATCAGCCTGCTCATGGATTTCAGAAAAAGTGGTTCATTATCTGTTCTATTAATAGGTGCCGAGTGTTTGAATAAAGAGCTAGTTGCTAAGAATGATGAATATTTAAATGTGTTGCTGCTCAGATGAAACCAAGACAGAATAACAAAATGGGAGAAAGTATATTGAAAACAAAAGAGATTTTAACCATTTTTATTTCAACAGCATCCAGGAATGCTTCTAGGTCTCCTGTGCGCAGTGCCATGCTGAAGAATTTCCCAGGAAGATGGCATCCATCTGAAGAGCAAAACAATGGTCACAGGGGGTGGCCAGGAGGAAGGGCCACAGGAGGTCAAAGGCTACAATGAAGCAGATGTACAGAGGGCAAATGTGGTGGTTTGCTTCAGGTGTCACCCAAAAAGTTACTTGTTCTGAATGTTTGATCCCCACCTGATGGTAATTTTGGAATTGGAACCTTGTTGGAAGCGTGTTCTTAGGGGCGGGCTTATGGGGGTTCTAGCCAGCTCCCCCTTGCCAGTGTTTGGCACACCCTCCTGTTGCTGCTGCCTACCTGATGTTGGCCAGGAGGTGATGTCCACCTTCTGCTGATGCCATCGTTTTCCCTGCCTTCATGGAGCATCAGCTTGAGTCTGTAAGCAAAAATCAACCCTTTCCTCCACAAGCAGCTTCTGCTTGGGTTCTTCCTGCAGCAACGAGAAGCTGACTGCAGCAGTCAAGGATCAGCGACTGGACTGTCTCAGAGAGCTGTGCTGTGGTTTGCTAAAGAGGGACATGAGAGTGGATGAAGTTACGATAATGTTCAGTGGTTCCACTATTCTAGACATTTTACTACAAGCATTTATTATGACATCATGCTTTAGATTTGATTGGGTTTATTTTGGCTTTGTTTTATAAACCAGATGGACCTTGAACTCGGACTCCATCTCAACACTGTGTCGAAGCCAGGACCAGCACAAATATCATGCTTTATTTCTTAAATATATACAGTAAAATTTATATTTGAAAAAAAAGAAAACTCTCAACAGACATACATACACACCTCTAATCACAGCCCTCTCTTCAGGAGTGCAGGTAGGTTGATAACAGGTGAAAGACCCACATCATCAGACCCTATCTCAAAGTAAATAAGATGCAAAATAAACAAAAATACATCAACAACAAAGAGTCCTTTTTTCCCATCCTCTCATCTCTTCCCTGGAAAATTATTAACCTAATGTTTCTCAGGCTTATTTAATTTTGCTAGGAATGCAACAAGTATTATGATTTAAATAAAGTGTGCCTTATCTTTTTAATACTATTTTACTAACAATTTATAATTGTATATAATTATTTTAATCATAATCTCCTCCCATTACTTTCTCTACCCCCTTCTGTTGATGACTATCAAGCTCCATCTGCCTGCATATTATTGAAAGAATTGGGTACTCATTACTAATCAGAAAAAGTCCATAATCTGACAGTTATTAAATTTCCCCACTCATTAAAGCATTATCAGTTTCCTACTTTCTTCTAACACATAAAACTACAACAAAACAAGCAAAAAACAGAACAGTCAAAATAAACACAAAACGGATGGTGTTGTAGGCAGCTTCATGTTGCTGGTACCAAAATATCCAACCAGACAACAGTTTATGGGAGGAAGGGATTTATTTCAGGCTTACACATCCAGGGGAAGTTCCATCAGTGATTAAAAAAAAAAAGCCACTTCCATACATCCAAACAGAAACAACTGCTGAGAGCAAAATACCAACCCCAGCAGAGAGTACCAACCCCCTCCAGAGGTCAGACAGTTCTCCCACACCCTTGGGCTGGAATCAGATCCACCCAGGCTGCTGGAGATGGGTATTGTTCTGTTTCCCTTAATTTTGATGTGCATGATTTCTTCCTATATGCCCACAGCTGAAAATAAACAGTAATTTACTGCAAAATACCAAAGCGCCAGAGTTTACAGGTCAGTCATTTCTCAACCTGTGCTACGCTCTTCTATTTTTGTGGCATCTGAAACAAACTAAGGAAAAATCTAGAGTCATCCTTCACCCTCAGATTTAAATACATAAACATTTTTTGAATTATGAAGCTATGAATCTGTCATGAAATTAATTATTTAAAAATTAATTAGTAAAGAATTTCACAAACTATTGGAACTTTAAGAAGAAATATGCCTAATCAAACTGATTACAATCAAAAGACCTCACACCTCCCACACATATTAAATGTCAATTAATTAAAAATAAAACGGGCTTCTCCTGCATCAGACACAGCTGTAGTTCAAGTCTAAGATGTATGTCCTGCAAAGGCTCATCTGTTCAGTAAATGAGTGTTCCCCAGACAGATGGCATTAGGAGGTGATAGAACCTTTAAGAAACAGGGCCTAGACTTGGAGAGATCTCTCAGTGATTAAAGACACTTGCTTGCAAAGCCTTACATCCCAGGTTCAGTACCCTGGTCAAGGTTCAATTTCCCAATACCCACATAAAGCCAGATATACAAAGTGATGCATGCATCTGGAGTTCATTTGCACTGGCAAGAGTCTTCTTCCTCCTTCCCTCTTTCCCTCCCTCCCTCTCTCTCTCCATCCTTCCCTTTCTCTATCTCTAGCTTCCAAATAAACGTATAGGAATTTAAGAGAGAGAGAGAGAAATGGGGTCTTGTGGGTTGAAGTTAGGTGATTAGAGATGTATCTTCAAATGGCTTGTGGCTCCATAGACCCAGCCAATTCTCCTTTCATTTGTTGCCTAGATACTAGGAAGTGAACTTCAAGCTTGCTCCACAGTACATCATGATCTTCTAAAACTAAATCAAGAGAAACCTTCCTCTCTTATTAAGTTGATTAACTCAGGTATTTTCTTACATTAACAAAAGCTGTCCAATATTGATATAATATACCTAAGACATGCATATAAGAAGAATAAGGAACCAGATTTATTCACCTCATGTGAAAATTATTTGTTTCCTTTCTCTTTCTGTTATCAGGGACACAGGAGCTCTGACTCAAGAAACTATTTCACGTGGACCCTTATCCTCTATGCCACCAACATAATGGAAGCTTTCTCTTCCTTGAAGTCAGGTTTCTCAGTGCAAGCACTGTGGGTGATTTTTTTTTGAGGTGGGGTCTTGCTCTAGCCCATGTTGACCTGAAATTCAATGTGTAGTCTCAGGGTGATCCCAAATTCACAGATATCCTCCTAACTCTGCCTCCTGAGCTAGGATTAAAGGCCTGTGCCACCATACCTGGCTTATTTACTAATTTTTAAAGCTTATGTGGGTAAGAGTTTTTTTTTAAATTATTAAATATTCAGTGATATTACAGTCACTTTGAAGCTGAATTAAATTCTAAAAATACAAACCCATTTAAGAGAGAAACAATGACTATACAATTAATATTTCTGTTTTTATCATTTGAGCTTAGTGTAAAATAAATATATTTACATTCTTATGTAAATTTGAGATTACCAGCTCAGTGCTTTAATGGATTTTAGCACATGTGTATTGAATCTTCACAACCCACAGCTCATGATCCAGGTGATAGGACTTGAATGGGTAAGAAGTAATGAAGCTGGAGGCTGCATGGACATTCTCCGTATAGCAAGGCAGTACACAGACGTTCTCTGGCACCTTGCTCATGGTTCTGATTCTGTGGTTCTGGGACAGATCATGTGGTTCTGCCTGTCTCAGCTCCCAGTTGCTACTGTAATACTGGCCCAGGACACATCCCTGACAGCAAGTCCCTGGGCTCCTTTATTCTAAACATTGCTTTAGATATCAAAAGTCCTTAAAGCGCTTCCATCAGTAGAAGAATAAGGTGAAGGCAGCGTTTAGGGTGAGAAATGTCACCAAAGGCAAGCCTGGGAAGGGAGCCCCTGAGCGTTGCTGATCTGACAAGACCCACTGGAGGAGTCCAAGCTCAGGTGAAGTAAGGGACTCAGGCAAATGTCTCCATTCTAGCTCAAACCACAGTCCAGAATATATTAGCAATTTACAGAAGACACGAGACACACCATCAGGGACACTAACCTGAAGCAAAATATGAATACTTCACCTGCTTCATGCCTTCAACCAAAGACAGTCATTTTATGCAGCCCTCATGCGTGCTGCATGTATTCATTTCAACAAATTCCATTTTCACCATATTTCAAGGTAAGTCAATATGGCAATTACATAAAGTACAACATTGCATAAATATAATAATTAAGTGCAACATATATAAAATATGTGTGATAAGACATTATATAAAATAGTGCCTGACTTATTCATTATTGGAATGCAGAAGTAGCATTTAGGCAGCTCTTAAGGTTCTGTTTTAATGTGTTTCATGTCTTACTAAGAATTCTCAGGAATACTTACAACGCATTGTAAAAGTCTTTTTAAAAAAACTTCTTTTAGATGCCTGTGTTCTATTTCCCCAGCTATTATTTGTTATTAACATGAAGCAAAATATCCATTTACATAAAAATCTGTCATATTAATTCTAGAATTTGTTCTTGTTCTTGGTTCTCATTGCCTGAATGTCCTTGCCTGCAGTTTGGGTGAAAGTGTGTATACAGTTGTATATATACCAAGAATCACAGGAAGTGGAGGTAAAAGAGAGACACATTCAAGACATGTCCAGGAAATACAAGTGAATTCTATCATCTGGCATGGGCAGACATTTTCTCTTATTTCAAAGTGGGTAACATAGTCAGTTTTTCTAGTGATGGATAGGCTGAGTGGGAAACCCAGACTTGTCCTGTGTGGCCGATCTCAGAGTTGTGACACAAATCACCACTCACTTTGAGCACCTGTTCCTTGCTCTCTATAAAAGGAGACAAGATTATTTCTACAGTAGCTCTCAATTACATGATTCTATAACTTTGGTGCCTTTCATAGTGAAGAAAATGTTCATGATAATGTATCCTTTCTACACATCACCTAAATGGGACACAAATAATAAATGTCAGTTTTCAACTCCATAGTTTAATTTTTTAAAATGCATTTAAGACAAAAAATATTGTTCTAAACCTCCACAGATTTGAATGTTTCAAGAATATTCTTTTCTCACATAGGCCAATAAGAATAATTCATTCCTAGACTTTTTCTGTTAGCACTTTCTGCGTCCTTGTTACAACCTAGCTTAGGACCAGCACAGAGATAGAAATATTAGATACATGAAAGCCTAAAAATTAATCTGAATTTTATACTGAAAGAAAAGATAACAAATTTAAAGGTCAAGTTTCTATCACCTTGTTTCTTTTTTAAGTTCTTAATCATACTAATCCATATGTTCAATTTTTAGAAACAAGCCTTTCATTAACTTATGTTTAATCTCCTGTCATAATGTTTTATAGAAAGAGTTGCTGACAGCATAAAGCGTTAAAATGCGTTCAGTTAAAGGAGAATCTCAAAGTGGGCGTGCTTGGCTACCCACATCCTAAATGAACATAATGTGCTGGCACGTTTTCCTCCTTCCTTGTGTATTACCATGTCATTAATGCTGGATTGTGCAGCACTCTGACATCTCGTTACCAGTCTGCATGTCTTTGGGAAGTGTGCTGATTTACAGCAGGTTGGTTGCCAGTGCAGCAAAATCCAACAGGTAAGGACCCACCTGCCTCCTATTATGCTTCTTCAAACTTCATGGGCATTTCAAATCAATAAGCATCTGAACTTCCTGAGCACATTAGTGAAAAGTGTTGGGTTTTGAGGCTACAGACTTCTGAACTCTTAAACCTGCATCAAATCCAGTTTGAGGAAAGGGTAGCAGCTCTTCAAAAGTAAATGGTCCCGAGGAAGCCCACTGACAGCCACAAAAACCAATGAAATCCCACATTCTTAATTAAACTCAAGAGTTTTCTTTTCTACTTTGTTGACATAGTCTAAGCTTCAGCCCATAAGGGCTTCATGATGCCTCTTAATAATGTAGATTACTGGGTTATTAATCTCACTTGAGGGTATTTTCAATATTAAGGAGAAAGCATTATGCAGAGATGGGTAAGAAATAGAAGATAATTAAGTATCCTTTCATGATCACATGAACTTTATGGGAAGGAGTTGGTTCTCATTTCTGCTATCATTACAAACTCAATTTCTACTTCAGCTCTGGAATCATGTCAGGGTTGAGAGTACCCGAAGGCACACATAGTACTGCTAAATATTGGATTTTCATCACCATTTCCCTATAAACCATAGTGCGTGCTGTGGTTAGAAATGGTACCATCTATTGTTACATGGCACCATGTGTAATAAGGTATTGACCAATATCAAACACGGCTGACTGTTCTTACTAGGACCCAGTTCTGAGTCAAAAATTCTTTAAAACTCTAAAAATAAAGAAGTGTTTATGTTTATATTCTAACAACAGTTTGTCATAATATTGACTTTGTTCAAAAGAAGTTTTGCATTTTAGCCCTCAACACATAAGCTTAAACCATAAGCTTACTTCTTCTGTCCCACTGGCGGTCACTCTTGTATAGCTTCTAGGGAATCCAGCCACATATAAAGTGGTTCAAATTTGATCATACATACATCATTTGGAGACATTGTAGAAATAGGTCATAAAAATCATTCAGAAACAGTTGAACTCAATTCTCATTGGTGTTTTAAAGATATATTTTGCCTAGAAGTTACTAGAGATTCTAAAAATTTATACTTTATCAACCGTTTCTATTCTGACTTTTTGGCAAAATATAAGTCAGAGATAAAAACCTAATGGTTTAAAAGGAAAATCAAGATATTGATCTATCTGGACAGTATTTGGTATAATGAAGCCAGTAGGTCAAGTGCACTGTTATGGGACAGTGATGAAGATATAATAGATTTGACAATAATCAACTACAGCCATTATTTACCTAATAAGACTTACCTATACCTTAAAAAGAGTATGATATTTGATAATAAAAATGAAGTTCAATAATTTTTTTGGTCTTTACACTCCGGTGTACTGTCTCGTGCATGTAAAAAAAGTATTCTAACACTGAGAGACTGTCATAGTCATAGTCAGCCACATGTAGCTGGGATTAGTCTCCAAACCAGGCACACTTATGGGAGGAAAAGGTTTACTGAAGCCAGCGATCCAGGGGAAGTTCCATAACAGTGAAAGAGGCTGGCCTCCCTTTTCACAATCCAAGCAAAGAGAGAAAAATCATCACCAGTACCACACACAAAATAGCAAACAGTCAGCGGGGCAAAGGATATTTCTTTCACCTTCATACAGCCTTAGGATGGGTCTTGCAACCCTATCCCAGACTTGTTGGTTTCTTGAGTCTCTGGAATTTTCTTCCTGCACTGACCTCCAAGGAAGGGATATTCATCTCTAGCTTCTCTGAGCTTCCTTACGTCCTGCCCCCTACTTAGAGGGCTGCCTTCCTGTGAACATCCTTAGAGACTCACCCAAGATTAATGAAAAGATCAAGTTGACAACAAAACCTAACCATCACAGATGCAGAGAGAGAGAGAGAGAGAGAGAGAGAGAAAGTCCAGTCACTAAGCAAATGTTTTACAAATACCAACTCTTAGCTTCTGAAATTCAAACCAATTTCAAAGAAGTTAATAGAGAGAAGTTAATATATAATAAATATATAAAAAGTTAATATATAAACCACACACTTAAATATTCACATAAATCAATATCTTCATCTTGAAAACCAAGAATTATTTATTAATCACAATATACAACAATGATAAATTGCAAGTTCAAATACTAAGAAAAGCAAAGTAGGTGAATAAGAAATACTGGATCATGAAAAATCTCTATTTTCAACTTGTTGAATTGCCCCCATACCAATTTCCAAAGTGGCTATACCAGTTTTCAGTCTCATCAACAATGGGTGTGGGGTCCTCTTTCCCTGCTTCCTTGCCAGCATGTATTGCTTGTTTTCTTGACAATTCTGACTGGGGTAAGATGGTATCTCAAAATTGATTTGATTTGTGTTTTCCTAATGGTTAAGGATGTTGAACATTTAAGTGTTTTTTGGCCATTTATGTTTCTTTTTTCAACCATGCATTCATTTCATTAATCCATTAGGTGGTTGGCAGATTGTGTGTGTGTGTGTGTGTGTGTGTGTGTGTGTGTGTGTGTGGTTTAATTTTTGTTGTAGGGTAATTGATAAGAAAAGTAAAAGAAATAGAAGTTGAGCCCTTAGAAAATGATATACATGTGTGCCAGGTATTGAGTGAGCACCCTACTCCCAGGCATCAAGCAGAGACATGTACTCAAAGGACATGTGATTCAATTCCTTAAGAGCAACTAGATATTCATATTGTTGAAAAAGCCTCTGGCAATTTAACTGCTGATTCTTCTTAAAGACATGAAATAAATATCTTCTTTAGGTCATATTCAGTCTTTTCTGTGATTGTGTTTTGCAAAGATTGTACACAAAATAAATACTTGAGTGTGAAATCCTTGCATGATTTAATAACACATTTCATCCAAAGTCACAAACTATGACAAAAGTTTCATAACCCCTAGTTCAAAGATTTCCTACAACTTTTTAATTTATTTTCCATTTGTGCTGAATTCTCCTAATCTGTCAATTACATGAAAAAATAGTTTAAATAATTCTTTTTGTTTTCTTTTTCAGACTGAGGATTAGGCTACCCCAAAATGAAGAGCACTTGATTTTCGCACACGAAATGAAAATAATTAAAGTTTAATTATTTGACAATGAGAAACTGATGCAGCTTCTCATTCTCCCAAGATAATCAACACACAGAAGATACAGGCATTGATATTAGCAGAGGTGGGGCCAGCAGAAAAGAAAAACTAGACATAAAAGCTACTTAAGAATGTGGCACCCACCCACTTAGATGTGATTTTAACATAATCACCTTAGCTCTTTATATTATATTATATAAATATCTATCTCTCTATATATACACACATATATATGACGTATAACAAGCAAAGATTTCTCTATTATGTAGCTATTATCTTCACTCAATTGTTCCTCCCATTAAGCAGATACTTTTTAATTTCATGCAATACCATCTGTCGATTCTTGGCATGTTTCCTGAGCTATTGGAGACCATTTCAGAAAATATTTTATGCGTTTCCTGAAGTATTTTTTTCTATTAGTTCTCTGATAGTTTTAGAGTTTCATGTCTTACCTAAAGTGTATTATCCAATTTGAATTTATGTCTGTACAGAATGAGAGCTAGGAATCAAGCCTCGTACTACACCCTGGGGCTATTCAGTTTTACCATTTTTTGAGAGACTTTCTTGTGTCCTATGTATATTTTTAGAATATTTCTTTTTTAATAGTTTATTTATTTATTCACTTATTTGGGAAAATAATTTGAGGCAGAGAGAGAGACACAGAGAGAGAATGAGAGAAAGAGAGAGAATGGGTGTGCCAAGGATTCCAGCTGCTGCAAATGAACTCCAGGCACATGTGCCACTTTGTGCATCTGGCTTTATGTGGGTACTGGGGAACCAAACTCATGCCCTTCTGCTTTGCAGGCAAACACCTTAAATGCTAAGCCATTTCTCGAGCCCTAGAATAGTTCTTAAACATCAGGTGGATGCACTTGCATAGCTTACTTGTAGGTACTCCATTCAGTTCCACTGATATACATTTCTGATCAGTGGCAGCAAAATACTGTTTTGTTACAATGATTCAATAGCATAACTGAAAATCAGTCATTCTGACACATTTAGCATTGTTCTTTTTCTCATGATAACTTTGCCTATCAAACTTCTTTTATGTTTCAACATGAATTTTAAGACTTTCTATGTAAGATTTTTAAGACTTTAACCAGGCTTTATATTTCTATAAAGAACGTCTTTGGAATGTTGATGGGAATTACATTGAACAAGTAAATCACTTTTGGTAATATAACCATTTTCACGATATTAATGTTGTCAGTCCCTGAGCATGGGAAGCCTTTCCTTCTTCTTCTGTCTTCTGTCTCTCTTCTGTGTTTTCAAAACTTCATTGTAGATATCCTTTTTCTACTTGCTTAGGTTTATTCCTGGCATTCGTTTCTTAAAGCTATTGTGAATGGAATCATTTTCTGATGTCTTTCTCAGCATGTTTATTATTGGTCTATAGAAAAAAATATGTGTGTGTGTGTGCGTGTGTGTGTTATACCCTGCTATTGTGTTTATATTGTGCATCAGTTCTTTGAGTGTTCTAGTGGAGTTCTTAGGGTCTTCTCTATTGGACCATATCAGCAGCAGATTCAGTTAATTTCCTTCTTCCATTTCTATGCCTTTTGCTTCTTGTCTTGTTGCTATAGCTGCAGCTTTAAGGACAGTTTTGAATAAGAATGGCAAAGTTAGCTCTTGTCTCCTATCATTTTAATAGAAATCCTTGATATTTTCCCTACTTAGTATAATATTGACTATATATTTTTAAATATTTACTTATTTATTTGCAAGCAGAAACAGATAGATGAGAGAATGGGCACACCAGGGACTTCAGCAGCTGCAAATGGACTTCGGATGCATGTGCCACTTTGTGCATCTGGCGTTAGGTGGGTACTGGGGATTCTAACACAGGTAATTAGGCTTTGTAGGCAAGTGCCTTAACTGCTGAGGTATCTCTCCAGCCCATATATTTTTTTAATATTTTATTTATTCATTTTTAAGCAGAGAGAGAGAGAGAGAGAGCGTACCAGGGCCACCACCTTGTGGGTCTGGCTTATGTGGGTCCTGGGGAATTGAACCCAGGGCCTTAGGCACTGGAGGCAAGTGCCTTAACCGCTGAGCCATCTCTCCAGCCTCCAGCCCATATATTTTTATCATATGTAGCCTTTATCATGGTAATTTATGTTTTTTATTCTTAGCTTCTTCAGGGTTTTATTATTACAAAGGAATGATAGATTTTTATTGAAGGCCTTCTCTATATCTATGTATATAATTATGGATATTGGATTATAATATTCTGTGTGTCTTTTTTTCTTTGTCTAGTTTACGTTTAAGTGTAATATTAGTTCCATAAGAATTTATCTATATTTCTTCTCTTTCTATGCTTTATAATAGTTTGAGGACATTGATATTAATTCATACTTAAAAGACAGTAAAAATTCAGCTATTAATTCTTCTAGCCTTGAGGGGTTTTAGTTGGGAGGTTTTGTATTACTCTTTCAGTAAAAAGACACAAATAGGAATGAAAGTTGTCAAAATGCTCTTCAGATCACAAGTTTCTATACATAAAAGACTATAAAATCTTCATCCAGAATATGTTAGATATGATAAACACTTTCAGCAAAGTGGAAGGATACAAAATTTAATTTACAAAAAGCAATATATACCAAGGACAAACATTCTAAGAAAGAAATCAGGGAAACAGTTCCATTCACAATAGCTACAACAAAAACTTAAATAACTTGAAATGACTTTAGTCAAGGAAGTGAAAGACCTAAGCAATGAAAACTCTAAAATGCTGTAGAAAGAAGTTGAATAAGTCATTAGATGATCAAAAGGCCTCATATGCACTTGAAACAGAAAAATAATGGTGGGACAATGATCATCCAGTGAAATGCAATGTACAGATTTAATGCAATTTCAATCAAAATTCAAGTACTATTCTTCACATAAATAGATAACATAGTCTTAAAATAAATATACGAGAGCAAAAAAGAACTCAGATATTTAAAACAATTCATAGGAAAAAGAATACTGCTAGCGTTATTATACCTGATTTCAAGTTATACTACAAAACCACTGTAATGAAACTGCATAATACTACAGCAAAAATTGATGTGTAGATCAAGAATAGAGTAGAGTACAATGCAATAGGATGGGATGACATAGAAGAATAGCATATTGAATCCAGGTATAACTCCATGTAACTACAGTCATCTGATATTTGACAAGGATGCCAAAAATAAACTTTGGAAATATGACAGTATTTTCAAAAACCGGTGTTAGGAAAGCTGGATATCTACATGCAGAGGAATAAAACTAGATCTTTATCTCACCCTACACAAAAATCAATTCTAAATGGATTAAAGACCTAAACATAAGAACTGAAACTTATTTTAACTTGCAGTAAATCCCGGACGTGAAATAACTAGCCAGCCAAGATGTGCCTCTGATTGCAAAAGTGGCCGGTCAGTAATGGTCAATTGGATCTGAAACCGGTTTCATGGTGCCAGATGTGGTCCATTTATGGTGCTGATAACCAAGTCTAAAGCCTGTGGCTTGCATGGCCATAGACCCTAGGGGGGCAGCGGTCACTGTCCATCAGTTTCCCCTCTAAATGGTTATTTGTGTCTGTAGGTTAGGGTTATTCTCACTTTTGTTTGGAAAGCTTTGTGCAGAGAGTAGT
>PVHP010016081.1:0-35042 GCA_004024765.1 Zapus hudsonius | reverse complement strand
AGATAGCAGTTGTTTATATAGAGAAAAGTCAGAGGTAGAAGCATAGGAAGCAAGATCTGTGAGCATCTCATGAGTTTGATTGGTAGGGGCCAGTATCCTTTGGATACCTAATTTGCATAGATAAATTGAGGGGGCTACGTGACTCTATACATGGATATGTATAGAATTGTGATGTCAGCAGAGGAAATGTAACCTTATTGTTTAGGTTTGTTATTGCAGCTGGACTAAGTTAGGCTTTGAACTGCTTGCTTATCTTAGGGGACAGCTGTGGCCTGCCTGGGGGCTGGAGTTTTCAGGATTGCTAAGATTTATAGGGGCCCTCAGACTTTGCCTCAACTTCCTTATCAGAAGGAGACAGTCCCAGAAGCCTGCCAGACTCAGCAAAACCCTACATCCTCCATGCCCCTTTTAGCAGGGTCCCACACTTTACCTAATGAGCCATCTCCCTACACCTACCGAATCTATCTTAATCAGAGCATTTGTGCGACGTGCTGCAAGATACCCTCAACAAAATTGGGTCTGGGGAGCTGTGGACATCACCATATAGAAGGAAAGGATAGTAAGGTACATTAATTAACCCATCACCTGAAATCCTAGCCACTCTGCCTCTGGAGTGCCTCCCAGATGTATATGATTCTGCCTCAGATGCAATGGTCCTGGGGGTGCTAGAGCATACAGGAAGCTTACTGAAAGGATGTTACTGAAGGATAGACTTTATCTATGTCACTATGGGGAGGTCATTACTCATGCTAGGATTGGATTTTTCAGTGATGTAGATATTTGAGGATCACCTATGCTACTGTAAGTAACTCAGCAAACCAAGCTCTACTTGGAAAGAATGGAATTACTCCTTTGGTTTACTACTGGTGCCAAATCTTGGGAGAATAAATAAATATTTATGTCTCCCCAGAAAAAGTTAAGGCAGCAAGTCATCAAGAGCTATTTCAAGATTGCCACACTGTTTTTCTGAAACCTTTTTTTTTCAACCTTAAAACTATTTTATTCAGAGAACTGGCAATTTGGGAGAACAGAGGATTCTTCTCCTAGAGATATCTTGTATGTCATGTTCAGCTAGAAGTTTAATTATAGGACGGGAAACAAAGGCAGTCAGTTATTCAAATTTTAGTCCTGCTCCTCTGGTCAAGTGGTCAGTCTTGTTTCTAAGATTTATGCTGAAACCCATCACAACAGAAATGCAGAGGCTATGGAAAACTCAACACGAAAAGCAAACTGCTAACACACCTGTCAAGTCTAAGAGGTTGTTGTGGAAGAAGGGAGCAGGAAGATTTTAAGAGCCACAGGTATTGTTAATACACAGGTGTGTAGAAATATTCAGAGGCACAGTTCGCCCCTCCCCAAAACTGTCAGAGGCCGTAATTCCAGTACAGTGGACATCAGGACCTTACTCTGTAGGGCCCTCAGGAAAATTGTAAGGGAGCAAGGGAATATAGACTATAACCTATGTAGTGTGTGTGTGTGTGTAAATAAATAAAAAATTAAAATGCATGTGAAGAGAACTTGGATAATGGAAACTAGGGTCAGAGGATAGCAAGGAGTCTATCAGGGATGGGGACATTCTGCATGTTCTTCATGCATGTTACATTATGGCAAAGACTATGGCTTAATTATACCCATGTCCTGTAAAATCTTAGTGGGGCTGAATTCAAGAATAATAGGCTAAATTTTTTGCCAGGGGAAATTTTCAGACATGATAGCATACAGGCTGTGGCACAGATATTATTTGCTGCTATTAATCAAATTTACAGTAAAAAGGTGCAAAAAATTGTGAAAACTATGTAGCTTATCAAGGAAAGGAATGTGAAATGTGTTACACCAAAACTTGATGGTAAGTCCTTATGACTAAAGACACAACATGTTTCAGTTGCTGGGCATAGAGACACTAAGCTGAAACTGAGCTGGAAGCTCCTGCCCTGCTGGCTAGCTTTCTTTACATGTGAGCTGCTGGGGAGAAAAGCCATCAGCAGGCATACTGTCTGTGTTGACCCTGTTAGTATTAACTGCCTCTGACAGTTAACCTCTCACCAGAGTAGCACCAGAGACAGATGTTGAAAAGCAAAGACAGATCGTATACTAGATCCAGGTTAAGTGTAGAGGATATAGCAGAAGTGAAGTCAGGAAACCCGAACCAGAGACAGCTAAACAAAAGACCTCTGCTACGTGTAGCTATGGAAACGTGCACAGGATTGTCACTTGTGTGCTGGAAAGTGCAGAGCAGTACTTACACTGCTGGTGTGTACAAAGTCTACTGATTTTTCATCTTGTCACTTTGCTCAACGATTTTTATCACATCTGGGAGATTTGGGGTGGCTAAAATGTGAGTTAATCCCTGTCAAGTTTTAGCAATGAAAAGAAATATAATTCAAGGATTTATTATTATAAAATAAATACGTATAAGCCTAATAAGTCTTACAAAGAAAACCTATTAAGTTACAAATAGAAATGGTTTAATATATTGTGAAGTATACACTTAATAAAGTATATAATGATTATTTACATAATAATAGTAGTATTTTGTTTTGGGAATAATTTAATCATGCCGGGCTGGAGACATGGCTCAGCGGTTAAGGTACTTGCCTCCAGTGCCTAAGGCCCCCGGTTCAATTCTCCAGTACCCACATAAGCCAGACCCATAAGGTGGTGGCCCTGGTGTTCTCTCTCTGTCTCTCTGTCTCTCTGTCTCTCTGTCTCTCTGTCTCTCTCTCTCTATCTATCTCTACTTGAAAAAATGAATAAATAAAATATTTTTAAAAAATAATTTAATCATGCCTTACAGGATTTTTTTAAATTCTAAGTATTATAGTTCCTATGATAAATTTATTTAAGTAAAAATGTTTTCTCCTACTCATTTCTAGAAATGAAATTTTCATTTTTATTTTCAGTGACGGTCTTATACATCTCAGGCTGGCTTTGAACATGCTATGACCCTGAAGTTGACCTTGTGCTTTTGATCCTCCTGAGGGTTGCTGTTCCGCCACCTCCGGTTAATATGGTGCTGACATCAACCTCAGGACTTCATCTATGCTGGATGTGCACTGGGCTAAGCTCATTCCCTAGCTCTTCATTTATTTGTCAGAGCATTTATGTCATGAGTAGTGATTGGGATAAGAATATACATTGGTTTTCTCTTTGAACTATTTCTCTTTCAAATGATGTCCTCCTTTTCCTATTTTTCTGACTAAATGTCTTGCATTTTGAATTATATATGTGTCGTTTTTGCATAATATTTAATTGAACCACATAAACGTAATCAAAGGTTCAAGGAAAGGTAGTACTTATTAGTGTGAGTGCCTACAATGAAGAACACTTATGCTGCCAGAAGAGCATGGCTTGCCTTATGGCTTTAAGAAATTCTACAGAAAAGTACATATTCCCTTTATATTGAGAGAAAAGAATATTTCTTTTGCCCTTTACTTTTGTGTTTAATCACAGGCTTTTGGACTGAAA
This sequence comes from Zapus hudsonius, assembly GCA_004024765.1. NCBI lineage: Eukaryota > Metazoa > Chordata > Mammalia > Rodentia > Dipodidae > Zapus > Zapus hudsonius. The sequence continues at coordinate 31,577 of PVHP010016081.1, read as the reverse complement.
TAAGATGCTCATAACAAATGTTTTTCCAAATAATGTATTTAATGTCATTGTCATGTTATTTTTTTATTGTTTTGACAAGGTATCATTTTTATCAGGCTGGTTTTAAATTCATGATCCTCTTGCCTCAGCCTCCTCAGTGCTAGGATCACAAACATGTGTCACCATGCGTGGCTATTCTTTTGTTTTTGCATAATTTTTGATATAATATTGTAATTTAAGGATGAGTTAGAAAGATTCCATAATATTACAGAAAAAAAATTAATTCATGTCATGGTTTCAATGTGAAATATCCGACATAGGCTCATGTGTTTTTGATTAAGCCTCATACTCAATCCCCAGCTAGTGGAACTGTTGGCAGATAAAATCTCGTTGGAGGAAGAATGTCACTGGGGGTGGATGTTGAGGTTTATTAATCCAGTTGTTCTGGGTGTTCATTAGCTGGCTCAACCTTGCTACTCTTATTTTGCTACTAATGTATGATGATGTGAACCAATGTCCAACTCAGGCCATACTCTTCCCATCATGAAGATGTGTCCCCTCAAAACTGTAAGATTAAATAAACCCTTTCCTCCCATGAACAGATTTGGATGTTTTGCACCAGCAATGAGAAGGTTACTATAAAAGGTTATTTTTTGCGCTATATTTAGAATCTGAAATATAATTAAAATTAAAGCCTTATATGCATATGTTCAGTAATAAAATTAACTGAAATTTTATTGTGTTGGCTTCAAGTTATTTTAAAGTAGTTGGAAGCTGGCTTAGTATTATATTAAGAGAGAATTATTTCTTACTGTTCAGTTTTTACAAATCTCCCAATTTTTTTCTTGGAAATCCCTACAATTCCTTTTTTCCAATACCCAGAATTCAATGCAGAATTTAATTATACTTTACCAAATGTGATTTCAATGGATACAATTTTCTTTATTTTTAAGAATAATAAGAGTAATTTTGTGAATGAGAATGACCCGAATTATTAAACCATTTCTTGTCCTCAGTCAGTTTACCTTATAGCAAAGAGAGACACAGTAGTTATAACAAAAGGAAGGAATAACTGTATGAATGATGAAAAGCTATGACTATTTCAAGAACTGTGAGGTACATATAAAACAGGTGTATGGGAGACTATACAACATATGCTTCGTGTCTTGGTTTAGATATGAATTGTTCACTAGAAGTTCATGTCTTGCAGGACTGGTCCCCAGCTAATGTCACCATTGAGAAGGGACTGAATTGCAAGGGTGATACCTTAATCAAAGGGTTAGCTGACTGACGAGGTTTCACTGAATGGCTAGGGCCTGATTGGTGCAAGTAGGTCTCTGCAGGCCTGGCTTTGAAGGGTGGCTTTGTCCCTGCATCCTTCCTGTCCTGGTGCTCCTAGTAGGTCATGAGAGGTGAGATGCTTCCTGATGCTATATGCTGCTTCCAGTGCAGTGGTACCTGACTCTCCTTGCTCTAGAGACAGGGAAGCAGCTCATTATGGACTGTAACCTTTGAAGCATGAACTGAAGGGTTTGGAGAAATGGCTTAGATAAGGCACTTCCTTGAAACTATAAACTCAGATACACCATTTCTTTAAGTTAATTTTCTAAGGCATTTTTTTTGTCTCAGTAGGTGAAATTGTCCAGTATAGTTTATTTTGAAAGTTTTCTCCAGGACAGCACTTTACTCATCTGATTTATTTATTTATTTATTTCACTACGTATTGCATTCTTATAAAGAAAAGAAACTTATAAGTTCCTAGATTGGGAGGTCTGTGGTAGTTCGAATGAGGTGTCCCACGTAGTCTAATGTATTTTCAATGCTTAGTATCTAGCTGGTGGCAGTTTGGGAGGTGGAGCCTTGCTGGAGGAGGTATGTATAGGCCCCATTGTCTGCTTTTTCTTTATCTGGCTAGAATTTCTCTCTTATGTGGGCAAGTTATTTCTGGGCTGACAGCTTGGCCTCTGTGCATGTTGTAGCTCTTGGAGCAAGGTCCAAAAATTCATGCCGCAGCTGCTTATAACACCTTACCGTGCATGTTACTTCAGAAACAATTTATTTTCTAGTCCTTAAGCCAGTGGAGCACATCCATAATCTCACATGGTGAACCCCATTCAGTGAAGAGGCTTCCAATTCCATGCCATGAAAGGGAACAAGCCTGCCCTGGAATTCCGCTCTCCCATACACCTGAAGTCTATCTTCAGAAGAAGCACCTTAGTTGCATGTCTTTTCACTGTTATCAAGGGCAATGCAGCAGCTTCTGGAGCAAAAAGGTGAGAGGGGAATCCCTTGCTTCTGGGAGTCGTATGGTTGGGTTGGAGACTGAGAAATGACACAGTTGACTGGGGTTAGGTTGGTGCTCTGGGAATTAACTGGCGTTACTTTGAAGAACAAGGGCAAGGGGTTACCTACAGGAGAATGGGTAACTTACAGATGGCCACAATGCGCGCACGCACACACACACACACACACACACACACACACACACACACACACACACACACACACACAAAATATCCCATGCCCCAAGCAACAACTGTTGACGTTGTGGAGGAGAGGGGTTGGGTGCCTCTAGTGCACAGAGCTGTGAGCCCCTTTCTGTTGTCCAACATGGAACATTAATGAGTCCATCATTGTTTAGGTCTCATGTGAGTATTCAGAACTGCTGTGAATTCAAGAGGGCGATTGCTATGTCATGCTCGAAGGAAAGTGTTCCACATTAATGTGTAATTATATTATCGCCCCATGCACACTAACTGCTTTGTATGCGGAATGTAAATTAATGGTACTTAACTTTTCATTTTCAGTTCATATGTCATATGCTATATGCCAGTTTATATGACAAATGATTTTTTGTGTAAGAAAAAAAAAAGCAAGTTTGCTCACAGAGTTTTCTCATCTCATAGCAGGATGTGGTGGCTCATGCCTTTAATCCTAGCACTAAGGAGTCTGAGGCAGGTGGATCACTGTGAGTTCAAGGCCAGCCTGGGCTACAGAGTTTCAGGTTGATTGAACTACAACAGAGAGACTTTGTCTAGAAAAACAAACAACAACAGCAAAGGTCCACCAGAGTTTTCTCATCTCATGACAAACCACTCCACTTGCACTTGATATATTATGGGGACACAAAAAGACTGGCTAACGAATAGAAAAGTGGAAAAAAAAATAAAACAGTGAAGATCCCTAATTCTTAAGTCTACTTCTCTGCAGATCCATTCCTGTCTTTGTCTTGTGCATCAGGTGCAGTGAATCCTAAATATCTCATTCCCCAAACGTACTTGTGGGATGATTTCCTGCTGGGTTCAGCCGATGGGAGGCACAGGAAGTAGCCTGGTTTGCTTCTCCACCTCAGGAATAATCACTAGCAGCATGGAGGCTACTCTGTGGTGCTAGCTTCCTTTGACTATTTTATCTATCATACAGTGACTCCTGCCGTGAGACAGGGTGACATATCCCACTCCTTCCCTACTGACTTTTTTCATTATTATTTATTAAGTAGAAACTTGTTGTATGAACAAAGTTATGTGTTGGTGCCACCATTTCCCTCCTCCCTGCCCCCATTCCATCCAGGGCCCTCCTCAGTGGGATTGCTGATATGCTCCATGGGATTAAGGGCAATGAGTTGTGTGAGCAGCAGTCAGTCATTGGGTGGGGGCAATGCCTCCCACTGACTTTTAAGGTTGACAGGAGCTTCTTTATAGTAATAAAATGCTCAGGTTTTCCTATGGCCTTGGTAAAGGCTGACTGTTCTTGAGTAAAGAAAATATTATTTTGGTGAAAAACACTCCTTCACTGGCAGATACATTATCTTTAACATTTTATGTTAATGCAGTTTAATAAGTGATTATTTGTAACAGCTGAACTTATTTTTTTCAATTGGTAGTACAAGGCTGAGGCTTTAGCTGAGCAGTGAGCACTTGCCTTGCAAGTGATAAGTCCTGGGCTCAACTTTATCACTGATTCAAAAAGCAAAATAACTTGTGAGTATAGCGTTCAATTCAAATACTGCAGATGTATACATGGTGAAAATGAACACCTCGTCCTTAGTCTCCTCTAGTACTAGTAAGACTGATGAGATTGTATCTTCCAGATGAACTGTGCACACTCAGAAACACACTGATCAAATGAAGATGCACGTTCTTCACAACTTGCCTTTTCTCCTATAATTTCTTGAAAAGTTTAATATCATTACATCAAAAGCCACATCATTCTTTCAGAGTGTAATACGATATTCTAAATTTAATTTTCCCAACTTTTGATGACTATTCAGACTGATTCAGTGTTTTTCCATTGCTCACATGCTGAAGATAACATTCCTGCACATGTCATTATGCACAAGGAGATTCACTTAATATTATATTTACTGGATCAGAAGTTGCATGAATTTTTATTACTTTTTTTTTGTTTGTTTTCAATATAGGCTCTAACTGAGGCTGATCTGGAACTCACTCTGTAGTCCCAGGCTGGTTTCAAACTCATGCAAATACTCCTACCTCTGCCTCCTGAGTTCTGGGACTAAAGGCTTTAACCACTACAGTCAACTAAGTTTTATTATTTTTAAAAGAATTAACTTAATCTGCCATCTTCAATTCCAGTTTTATTTACATTTTAAAGCATATTAGTTGTATCATTTAATGGTGTTCACACTCAACTGTGTTCATATAATTGCATATATATTTACATCATGCAGTGATCATGTCCATCCACTGTAGTTCTGCACAAGGTCCTCTTCACCTTCTCTCCTCTCCCATAACAAGTTTCCTTATCACTAAAAGAACCTTTTAATTATTTCTTTTTTATTTCCTTCCACATTCTCTTTCACTGTATCTGATGTCTACTATTATATTTAGTACACATTTAAGATTGACTTGTTTTGTTAACACAATAGTGAGGACACTCTCTTTTCATTCCTGGCTGGAGCTTGCCTTAATTATCAACATTTTGCTATCAATTTCCATCCATACTGTTGGCAACTACATAGTTTCTGCTCTTTTAAAAATAATTACTATTATCTTGTATTATTATATTATATTTAACATCCATGAATCCAGGAAAGGGCATATATTTTTTTTTAATTTTAAAGGCATTGCTTGCAATGGAGGTTATACTTGATTGCATATGAAATGCTTATTTATCTGAGTTCTCATAAGTGTTATTAAAGTTTTTATTCTGGTGAATAACACATGGAATATTTTGTGCTTTAGATTGCATTTTCCTTTCCTGAAATCATACATATTCCTCTTGAATTCTGTACTTATAAAAATACTTTTGACCCCTTCATGTGTTTTTTTCCTCCCTCAAAGACTTATGGAGGACTAAACTCGCATTTGTACAGAATAGTGACACTTTTAGTTAAAAAAAAACATTCCATCTATGATAAATTTAAAAAATATACTCTGTGACTTTTGCTTGTTTACTGTGAAACAACATTTGAAAAAAATTGCAAGCTCTGGGATCATTAAGACTCCTGTTTCCAATCAGATCCAGCAAGTGCATTGGGTCAGGATACCTGATGATCTGCTCTAGGCATCACAAGGAAGCAAACCCTATTGTTAGCAAGCACATGAGGATAAATGCATGCATACACCACACCACAGTTCACCATTGCACACATCATATTACACACAAAAGTATTTAGAAAGATGAGTGAGAAGTGTTAGGAACAAAACAAAAATATGTTCAGCTTAGAAATATATCAAGATATTTGATCACTATTTTGTTAAAAAGTCAGAGGGGTAAAGCAATTCAAGTCTGCTGAGAAATCAAGAAGAGGAAGTGTTTCTGAACTATACCATGGAGCTAATAAATGGAAATTGAATAGAACAGGCCCATTTTCAAGAGTGGAAAGCTGAAATCACTATTTCAAATGTCTAAAATGTCTTGTGTTAAGAAAGTACATAAAGGGACTGAAAAGATGGATCAGCAGTTAAGGTCCTTGCCTGAAAAGCCTAACGACCCAGGTTCCATTCCCCAGTAAGGCCAAATGCACAAAATGGCACATGCATCTAGAGTTCATTTGCAGCGGCTGTGGGCCCAGGCACATCTCTCTCTCTCTCTCTCTCTCTCTCTCTCTCTCTCTCTCTCTCTCTCTCTCTCTTTCTCTCTCTCCTTTCAAATTAATAAGTAAAAATATTTTTAAAAGTAATAACATCAAACACTTTTTTTATTTATTTTCAATAATCCAGCACACGGGAGGCAGAGACAGGAGGATTGCTGTCAGTTTGAGGTCAACCTGGGAGTACAGAGTAAATGCAGATCAGCCTGGGCTACCTCAGAAACTATTCCTCTATTTCTCCTCTCTTAGTTAAGTAGAGGTTCACATTTATTGTTGGCTAATGAAAAGTTACGATAATCTTGCATCTGAATCCTACAATGTTTCATGGCGTCCTTTTCTCTCTGTCTCTAATAGTTAAGTCAAGAAGGAGTTCAGCAGAGGACTCTAAAGGATTTTAATGGCACTTGCACCATCAGATAGAAAGAGAAAACATCTCTCAATGATCACTTGGAGAAGAGCCCTCCACTTGCATATCTCCCTATTACTAAACCTGAGAGTTCAAAATTTCTCTTGCATTGTGACATGAGTGAGAAATAAATGCTCATAGATCCATTATGATTTGGGGGGTATTAATTTGGCAATGACAGATAATTACTTTGCATAATTCAGCAAGTGTAAATGGTGTGTATAATTACTCTGGAGAAGTTTAAAAAGAAAAGGAGGGAGATATTACACCAATAATTACAGAAAAGTAGAAAATGCTAAAAATGAATTAAAATGAAAGTGGGAGAATGAGATTGATATAGAAACCCAAGCTCTCATCCATCAACAGAAGGAAAAAATAAAAACTGTCATTCTTTCAAGTGACAATAAGACTTTAAGGAAGAAATGAGAAAATGCTGAAAGAATTTATAAACATTTGTTTTGCACATTTGAGAGAAGTTGAAGGAAAATATTTCTTTGTGATCATATATAGTTTGACTGGTGGAGCACAAGTAATATTTATTATTAGGACTACAGTCGCATCATCATAACCTAAAATAACTGACTCAGATAACATGTCAGATATTCTCCCACAGAGGAAGTATATAACATAAGCAAACAGCATGGGATTTGGCATGGGACAACAGATCATACATGAATGGACTCTTGGCAACAGGAGGAAGTTTGAAATTGATAATCACAAGATTCATGAACTGAGTTTGGATGGGTATGAAAGAGAACTAAAAGTTCAAGTAATAATTATTCTGAAAGAACTCTAGAACTGGAACTCAAAAGAAGATGAATGATCAAGTGGATAAAATCAGAATGAAATACAGTGATGGAGATTATTTTATAGTTAAATATTTATTTCAAAACGCTAAACATTATGTGCTAGCCCTGATGATAAAACCCAAATTAGCATTGAATTACAATAGAGCATAGGTGCCAGGACTCAACAGTATAGGGTTGGCAGATAGATCCTCAAAGGAGGAAGCAGACAACGAAACAAAGCAAGGAACAGTGAGTGCATTGTGACATGAGTGTGATAGACATTTTCATTGATCCATTATGATCTGGTGGATATTCATTAAGCAATGACTGATAATTACTTTGTATATGCAGTAAGCATAACGGTGAGTATTATTACTTCAGATGAAACAAGATGATCACACTTTTCCATAATTAAAACTGGTGGCTGATAGTAGCAGAATCAAGATCTGAAGTGTTACTAGGTAGCTGCTATCAGTGGTTCCTGATGAATTAGGAATATTAAAGTGTGAAAGAATATAGGACAATGCTGGGAGCAGTGAAATCCTAAGGCAAGCTGTGTAAGAAAGAGGGTTCCTCAAAAATTCAGCTTTCAGTAAAAAAATCTGTAATAAATGAGACCTTGAGAAAATTAACATGAAGGAAATTCTAGTGTTATAAGTTAATGAACTTAAATATGGTAGACAGAGAGGTTGAATAGCAACTGCACCATTTGCTAATCAACTGATCTCAATATTTTACCTCTATAAAACTTAAATTCCTCATGTTCAATCTTCAAATAATAGTACTATTTTATGAAGGAAGAAATAGAACATAACATATAACAGCATTATGATTTAGAGGGAAAAACATTGGCATCTGTGAGCATCATGGCAGGTAGCCTATTGAGTGGGAAAATGTGTAGAATAAGTTGGGCCAAATGATTGATATTGATTAGAAACAGGAAGTTCAAGGGGAAAGGAAGAAGAGCTAAGTTTAGAAGAATTTATGACAGCAAACCCTGAGGAGACAACAAGTTTTAGTAGAAGAGTATAGAGACAACATTTATGGCAGCATGCATGTGTTAGTATGGGTTCCATATTTATTTGGTGATGTGGGACTCTGAATTGTCTCATGCTGGAAGACTTGAGTTTTTCTTCCCAATTTTAAGGTCATGACAGGAAAGAACATATGTAATTTACTGTGGTTGCATGAACCCTGTGTTTCTTTGTACAACTTCACCATCATTGCCAAGTACTGAAGAGCAAAAACGCAAACAGCCAGAAGGTGAAGCACAGCTTACAGACACAGGGATAAGGCATCTAGCGTGTGCATGTGAAGAACTGTGTCACCTGTGTCTTATCAGCCATTTGCTTATTCTGTACACATTTCATTTTCAGCTGAAAGGACTTATATGTAATTATAAATATATTACTGTATCATATGTTGAAGTGCATCTTTCTCCCTTCACATCCTCCACTCATATAACATTTATACCATTGATACTAATAAAATGAATTAGGTGTCTCTACCATTCTCTTGCTTTACAACCTATGCTTACTCTTTGAAGAAAAATGCCAAAGACTTTCCAGTCTTTGTGACTCTTAGTCACAGAAGTCAAGGTTCCCTTGTCCCCCGCCACCCCTTTATTCCCTGCTTCCTGAACATTTTGCTTTCTTTCTGTGATGGTGATGGCACTGCTTTCCCCATTCTGTCCTCTTCTGGGCATGGAAACATAAATGCCGAATTACTCCAAGTTAGGTAACCCTTAGGATAATTTTTTAAGCAGCAGGAAACAGGGCTATCTGGCTGCGCAGATAATGATATCAGCTGCTTCCTTCCAAAACAACAGGTGCTTTGGCATAAAAATGTATATCATCACACTGAGATGACGACACCAGCTCATACTTCAGCTTAATTATAAACTGCCTCCATTAATCCTCAAATAATTAAACCTTTTGTGTGTGCTGCAAGGTGAAATGTAAAGTTAAAAGTGCATTGATATTTGTTATAGAGATCTAAAAATATCTTTCTTTATAGTGCATTTCTTTATATATAAAAATGAAAATTTCCATAATCTTTGTGGTACATCACAAAAATTACAACTTGTTTTTATCAGGAAAAATATGAATGCTATGTTAATTAATGAAATGTGATGTTTTTGTGTTTTGTATTAGCTAAAGCTACCACAGTGTATGAAGAATAGCTACACAGGCTATATATAATTATGAACAAATAACAAAACCTCTTTAATTGAAAAGTTTCAACTATTTGAGCACCCTTGTAAATACTATTTCAGTTTTGTTTATTTTCAAAAATCAATCAAGTAGTTATATACTAATGAAAAAGCAAAATTTTTTAACTTGCTAAATATGATGAGTTTTATAAAACTTAAATAAGCCAGATACCTTTTTTAAAATGAAGGTTTCAGGAGTCAGATGTGTTTCTAAGCAAATTGTTTATAGGGATATAGCTAAGGGATTCTATTCAAGGGCAGAGCCATTTAAGAATTAGTAAATTATACATTTGCCTTTGGTGCTAGGTGAGGCTGAGTCTGACGTGAATACCGGCATCCTACACAAAGTGATTCACATTTTAGCAGAGGTCATTTTCTCAAGAGATGAGAGACCATGGTTAATAAAACTTGTTTTCATAAGAAGTAGCTATTTCCAAGATTTTAATTATTCACATACATCCAATTAAGAGCCCATTTTTCCTCAAGTTAGGTTAGGATAGATATGGAGTAAATTTGGCAGTGTTCCCGAGGGCATCTTTATCATGAAGATGACCCAACAGTGTGCAAAGTTGTTCTTATGTGGATTACTTTTGCTTTTGTTTAAAATGCAATCAGTTAACAAGACTTCCTCTCTTTGTAGGCACATAATGATAAATGCATACAAGAAGAGTTTTATTTTTTTACAAGTGGAACTCAGACTGAAAATTTTCCGTGGCTTTAGCTGGAGCATTTGGGTGACCATATGGAGCTCTCTCCGGCGCCACGGGACCATGCAGCTATGAAATCTGATGACTGTCTCCCCAGTGACAGCTGGGCCTTTACACCATCAGAAAAATTTCAGACTTCTAATTTGTCATAACTACCTCCTGTGGAAAGGAAATATGTTATGTAGCCAAATTAAAAAAAATCTTAGTAAGCTGTCCTATAAATGGTTAATTTGTTCACTTCAACCATGGTTCACTGATGCAACTCCTACCCCAGAGATATATGGGGTGTTCTAACATCATGGTTAAACTATTGCTCCACCCATTCAAAATGCATTTTCATGGAGATGTGTCCAGAGAAAGACTGGTTCACAGAGCTTAGCATCTTAAACACACTTAACTTTTTTTTTTTTTTTTTGCTCTAGTAACTTTTTTTTTTGCTCTAGAAAAGTCGATGAAGCAACTGAGGGGTTTCATCTGTGTTCCATGGCCACTTATAGTTCTGCTTCTGTCTATTGACTTCTTTGAGTTGAAATGGTCTCATAGTTCCTAGTCACTGGTTCTTCCTAAGTGATAAGTACAAAAATGTCTTGATGAGGTTATTTCGGTTTGTTAGCAGTTTACAGGCTGACCAAGCTTCCCTCCAGGCACCCAAACAGGTGAAGCTCTTTCCTCCTCTCTGTTTCTGGCTACAAAACCCTGGTTTCTATTCAAGAAACATCTCATAATGATTCCCATTTGGAAAGAGCCCCAGGAAGGAATTTGCATGTTCTCAACATAGCTATCATTGAAGACACAGCTTTTAAAACTTGACTTCAGATTGTACTTCTACTAGACAGATCCTTAGTTCTGTATCTTTGCAATTTCTCACCACATGGACCAATTACAAAACCTCACTCTCTTTCCACTTGCTAAGAGAATGAATAGCACTACCCTGAATGTGCTTGTACTTCTTTCCTGCTCATTCAGGTTAGCTGTTCAGAGATTAAAACAATGCCCTCACTTCATTGCTCAGTTTGAATCATATCACAGATACCAATACTTCCCACACAATTATTCATCCATCATATGCACCATTACCTATCTCTAGCACTTCATTCTTAAATACTTATTACTAATCCTCTAAATGAAAATAAATTACTATAGAACATTTACTTTTAATTCAATGGAATAACATTCCTAATATTCTGTTACACCTTTTGTTGTCAGTCATTTTTCTGACTGGGACCCCTTGCTTTTTGTGATGATCCTTATATCCAATACCAAAATATTAGCTGTTCTTTACTTCACTGACTCAAAGACCAATCAAAATCTACCCATTAACCGTTATATCAGAGTTTCATGGAGCCACTCCAGAGACTTTAGCTTACCTGCCTTGAAATTTTACTTCCAGCACTCCACATAATCTTTCCAGTTACAGATACAACTCAGTTTTGCAACTTTATTCAACTCTTCCAGAACAGTCACAGGAACCCAATTGTAGACTTTAATCTATCTATAAAATACCTTCACTTACACAGTAACATTTATATTCATTGAATAGGGACAATAGATCTGCCAAATGAATATATTAAATCAGCCATTACAGTTCACCCTTCATAAAGTTGTCATGCATGTGCTTGGAGCACATCTTCTTAAAACTTAATCTTAAAATAAAACAATAGAAAAGTCATATTTCTGCCTAATATGATAAAGCTATACTGGGTACAACTCAGGACAAACTAACATTTGCCTTAGAAGATGCAAAGTCCTTGAATGAAACTCACTCTATTTTTTCCAAAAATCCTTCAGCTGTGATACTTTGAGAGGTTAATATATGTTATAATAGATGAGAAAGGAACAAGATAGGGAAGAAAGCAAAACTTATTTGATATATATGTAAATATATAACAAAATGATAAATGTTTTCAAATATGCTTTTTTGTCTAGTTAGGAGGTCATGATAGGCATTTATAATTACATTATTCTAATATTTATTCCATGATCCTTTTGAAACAAGCAAGGCCTCAGATGGACATGTTTCATTGTTTGGTGTAGTGGACCAAACCTTCGTTGCTTAAGAGTTTGGGCCAGTAATGGTTCTTCCTATGCTGGGTTCCACAGGACCTGGTTAAAGTAAGAGTCCTAAGGCAGCTCTTGTATTCCAGGCACCCTCATCCACTGGGTCTATCTAGGCATAACAATCCATTTCTCCATGCACAACAGTAAGCACATTAACTTGTCTCTTGTCTATTGATTCCATTGAATAAGGAGCTCAAAGTGTCCTTCTGGCATCCTCCCTTTATTTCTCCTTAGAGTGTCTCCTTAGAGAAACATATCTCCCTTAGCAAAGCATAAACTGGTAGGGATAGATAGTCAAAATTTGCTAGCGGACCTCTTGATGTTTGGACTTGTGAATCTTGACTAGGAGGGAAAGAACTTCACATGCTGTGTCGAGAGGAAGAACATCTCTAGCAGCTGGGAATCATCCAGCCCCAGGAATGGCCATGGAGCTTCACCATAACTGACCCTACACAAGGGCACTCAGCCTGCTACAGGGATGATGGGAGCATGGGGAAATTCCCATGATGTGAGCCTCAGTGCTTACCTCCATTTTCCATGAAGCAATCATCTGTGAAATAGCACAGTCATGTGTGTGACATTCTGTGAGTTCGTGGATGATAGTTTTGGAAGGAGCGCTTGGCAGTAGAGACAAATCTGAATCTAGAACCTGTATGTAGTCAAGTAAGAACAAATTACTGCCTCTGACAGGAGTGGCTCAATACAAAAAAGCCACACTGAATGAATGGCTAATTACTCAGGAAAGTGGAGCCAAACTCAGGATTCAAATTTTGTCTCTTATGCTGTTTGATTCAGCAATTAAACTGAGCATAGCTGGGTCAGCCTTGATACATCTAAATCCATCTGTGTCACTGAGCTCATGGGTCATCTCCATCCCTGTGATCATAATGGCAATGTGTGTGACTGGAGAGGCTATATAGGCAAGTTGATACCCTTACAACAGATGTGCTACAAAAGTAGAAGCTGGAGAGGAAGGCTGATCCACAGAGCCTGCCATCTTGTCCAGTGAGTCAATTGAAATCATGTCTTCCCATTCTTTGTCTCTTCAGGGTGGTGACTCTAAGAGCTCAGAGTCACCAAGTTGAAAATTGAAAATTGATATTATTTCTCAATTCTGCCAAATATTTGGCCATCAATCAGGGATCACTATTAACTTTTACCTATCTTCCATAGGTCAATGTCTGATACCAATATCTCCAGTATAAAATAAAAGTTTGAGCTGGGCATGGTGGCACATGCCTTTAATCACAGCACTTGGGAGGCTGAGGTAGAAGGATCGCTGTGAGTTTGAGGACACCCTGAGACGAAATAGTGAATTCCAGGTCAACCTGGGCAATAGTGAGACTCCACCTCAAAAATAAAAATAATAGAAAAAGAAGAAGAAGCAGAAGAAGAAGGAAGAGGAAGAGGAGGAAGAGGAGGAGGAGAAGAAGAAGAAGAAAATAAAGTTTTAACAAAAGACTGCATTCTTCTCTTATGGTCTCTGTTAGGATTTACTTTAAGGATAAATTTTACCATAATTTCAAACATTTTTGCTTGTACATCTCATCAGTTAAATGTCTAAATTTATTGTTAAAGTCTTTTTTCCACATAACCTCAGGAAACAACACAATCCTCAAAGATTTTTGCCACTACTAAGAGAATTCCTTTCCTCTGCTTTCTCAGAGAATTCCCATTTCCTCTGAGCCCTTACCAAGACCTTTTTAATAGGCATAATTCTACTTCAAAACTGTTCAAAAATGTAAGTATTATCAAAGATGTGTTAGATATATATTCTATAATTTTAATTCCTATGAATCTTTAATAGCAGAGTTTTATCAGAAATACTGGAAAGGTAATATTGATATTTTTAAAGAATCATCTTCCTAAAATCTCTCCCAATGCCTTTTGATTGTCAAATTCCAAATCCACTTTCACAGTTTTACATGTATGTTAGAGCTGTCTCCACTTCCATGTACCAGATTGAATTCACAGTTCACCTACAGAAAGATAACCAGTAGAAGATGGACATATGAAAAGAGATCTCATATAAGCAATTGGATTAATCTGGACATGGTGGCATATGTTTGTAATCCTAGAATTAAGGAGGCACAGGCATGAGGACCACTAAATTCAAGATCACCTGGTTGCATAGAGAGTTTCAGGCCAATAGGATTTATATAGCAAGAACCTGTTTCAAAAAAAGAAAGAATGATCATCATCAACAACACAAAGTACAAAACAAAAAGATTGAGATATGATTTTGGAGGCTGGACAGACAAGCCTGATACCTGTACAACAGGTGCTTTGGAAGTAAGAATTTTTGGATGTGAACATAAGCTGTTATCATTAATGATACTTCTTTGGAAGTTTAAGAGCTTTCAAGTCATCAAATCTGGCCCAACTACATTACCTAAGCTGATATTAAAGTTAACTGACTATTATTTTAATTACATTTATGAAATACCTTATCAACAATATAGAGATGAATATCTTATGATCTTATTAACTATGCATTACATTTTAGTCAATGAGTACATGCAAAAGCCCAGAACAATATGGAAGGTGTTTAATCTATAACGGAAGCAACAGGAGAATGAAAGAAACTTTTAACCACGATTTTCAAAATTTAAAAGGCAAGTGTAATATGTATCCATCATATCATAAGGATTAACACTAAAAATACTTCAGGTATAGACTGGATAAGTAGTAAAGGTTAATTCTCAAAACTCTTAATGTAGAAAAAAGACTGTGTAGATCACTTCCAGAACAAACTGAACATTACTCACAGATATAGGGACCAGATCACTGTACTGCTTAGTTAATCAGACCACTCCAACTTCTCTCTGTTTCTAGTCACCCTTAGTAGGTGTGCCCATAGTGACCAGCAATTATTTCTCTTTCACTGCTCTTTGATAATCCTATTGACATATCATATCACAATGATAGTTCAGTATATCTCATAACAGCGGTGATGAGTACAGTGTTAGTATTTGCCTTAAGTTTAGAAATGGAATTCAAAACCATATATCTGCTAGCCTTTTGGGATGGAAATCAGCAGGGTACCCCTGACCCCAGTGGAAGTATATTCTAAGGCCAAGGCAAATATTAGACTAATTAATACATGAGCAGAAAAACAGTATGAAAGCTAGCAGCTCTTTGGATTGTATTATGTCCTCAGAACACCTTTATCTATAGTGTAAACCCAACTGAAAGGAGACCAGAGGTACCAATGGGTTAATGACACCTTAATACAGAGAAGAAGTGGCAGGGTTTAGAGAAAAGGGAGGTGCTCCAAAGGATACGAAGAGCATGTGTGTCTAAGAGAGCACGTCGCTAAGAGAGAGTTACAGAAAGTAAGACATATCCCAAGATATGAATAGCATCAGTCTGGGATATCAATAGTCACTAAAGGTACTATTTAAAAGAAAGATTAATAAGGACATGGAAGAAATCAGACTTCATGAATAACTGATGGAGTAAGAAACTACCCGTCTCAATATGATGCTTGTCTTTAATCTCTATTTTAAAAATCTGTTACATAGAATCTTAGGCTCAGTTTTGTTGTTCTAAAGTTTCTGATTATTGAAACAAGGTAAACTTGATCAACATTATCAATGAACTCTAAGGGGACCCGAAAGTAATATAGGATATGAAAACAGGAAAAGATACCCTTAAAATACTATGTTGGCAATGCAACCAAAATTCAGTGCTAACCCTTTTGTTGAGCATGGCGACAGAGTTGTGTTTGGCTGCCACATCGGGCTGGGTATGGTATCGGATAAATCAAGCAACTGCTATGTGTGATGATCAAACTGAAATCCATTTACTGGTATATGTTTCCTGGCTCCTGCCACTGCCAGCATAATTGCCCTGCCAAGGCTGTGTATTCAGTAAACTCAGTCAGTCAGTCCAAAAAGTCACGTGCTGCTGCTGCATGGTGCCAAGCCAAGGGGAGAGTTGCTGGGGAGCATGGGAGGAGGGAAAGCTCATACAAATGAGACTTTTGGCAGGAAAGAATCCCCTTTGGAGGGACCCCTACCTGTCAGAGAGCATACTGCATTTTGCTAGGAACAAGTCCCCACTGTGTTCCTTCAGACAAATCCCAGTAAGGTTTCCATCCCTCATTCTATAGCTCTGAGTGTAGCTCAACTCTTCCCTAGACTAGACCTCCCACTCTACTAAGATGAGGTTCCAAGATGATCACTCACGCAGGAAAAATTATCTTTATTTGCCATTTCTCTTTTGCAATGAAAACTTTTCCAAATTCCTCAGTGTTTTGCCTATAGCTAATGGTTGGATTACTTGTTCCTACTTCAAAGCCAGAATGTAAGATCATAAACAGCAGATAGTAAGGCAAAAGTAATTAATTCCTATCTAAACAATTAATAGGAAAAATAAGTTCTTTGTAGTGAGAATTATGTTTGTCCTAGAAGAAGTACTTTGTCTTTTATACATAAATTTGTTCTCTTGATTTTAACTCAAGGGACCCAAGGGATATTTCATTTACCTCAGATGGCTTTTAAAAACACGGAGCAAAGAACCAACCTATTTCCTTGTTATAGCTTCTCAGGATATTGTATTTTTTAAATTTACTATTAATAATTTGACAGTATAAACAAGTCTTGCGTTGGTACCCCCATTTCCCTACATCCTGGCCCCAAACCACTGAGGGCCCTCTGCAGTCAGATTGCTGGAATGGTCCCCATGATGGAGATTTATGAATTGAATGAGATTTAGCCCATTTTGTGTGTATGTGTTTGTGTGTGTGTGTGTGTGTGTGTGTGTATTGTTGTTGTTGAGAGGCACAATGTCTCCATATTCTCCCCCACAATATCCACCACCTCTTCTGAGAATTTCCCTGAGTCATGGTGGGTGAGTTTTAAGTCAGCTTTATTGATAAGCTCTTAAGAGTCTCTGGATTTCCGCCTTGGACTATTTTGGGCATCCTGGTGTCTTTGTTTTCCTTCCACAGGTTGTCTGACTTGCTGTAGTGGTAGCTCTTTTGCTTATCACACTTCTTTAAAAGATTCCTTAGGGCTCTAGATGGTGAGTTAGGGGTGGTTCATCTCCTGGTTGGATGTCCCCCATCATCTCAGGTCTTGTTGGTGGAATTGGTCATCCATGGTTCTCATTGCTTTCTTAAAAATACAAACAGAATCTCCAACAGAGAGTGTGGCCTTTCTGTAGGCTTATGATTAGCGGGGACTTCCCCTTGGAGATAAGGATCTTAGTCTCTATAAGAGTTTGCTTTGGATCCCAGTTAAGGGTTCCCTCCCACTGAGCAGATCTCTTAGTCAACTAGCCAGCCATTGATTACCCACCTAGGTTGAGTGCCATTATTGCATAGATCAACACTTCTCATCTTGCTAGTCTGTGCCATAAAGGCTACTGGAGGTTTGTTCAGGAAGTTTTCCCCTACCCTTATCATGTGTTCCTGGTGTGAATCTTGGTTGGATCTCAAACCTTATGCTGATGAGGGAGGTGTCCCTAACTCGAGTTCAAAACTAATCCTGAAACTGATTGGTCAAAGATAGACCAACCAGCTGTCTCTCTGCTCACCTGTGCCAGGGAATATAATCACTGGAACAGGAAATTCTTTCCTCTCTCTCCCACGTGGACCACCAGCAGAAAGACATCTGAATCTCCAGGCTCCAGACCTTGGGTAAGGTCCCCTCACCACAACCTGGCTGTGGTGAGGGACGCTCAGCTTCTTCCCACATGAACCTTGTTTCATCTTTTCTGCTCTTTTTCTTGTTTGGCTGATCAGCACAGATTTTATAGATATATGGATAAAACCTCTCGCACATGTTCTCTGCACACTAGTTCATGGAGACTTCTGTAACTTTTCATTTTCTTTTAAATAAAGTCTCCCACTATACCTTGTCCTCTGGTGGTCTATAAGTTTAATTCTTTAATTTTATAGACAAGAATTTGGGTACTCTTTTAAGCTTTGAGCTACATTGGAATTAGCTGGGTACTCTTTAAATTGTAATCCCCAGTTCCCCTGTAACAGTTCATTCAGCTGGTATAAGAGGGAGGGCACAGCTGAGGTGAATGGAGTTGGCTTTGGGATTTTGAGACTGTCCTTCATTCCTGAGACATTCTAGAATCTTTAGAATGGTTTTCTTTAATATTTATGTTTTAATTTAATTTCTTGCTAAAATGTTTTCATTGGAATAAGAAATAAAACATCAAATATTTTAAAACATCAGTACTTCTAAAACTATAAATTTTAGATCTTATAATTGATGAAGTAATGTCTGAAGTAAAGTTTAACTTTTCAAACATATATGACTGTACATTGCAGCTCACATAATGGCTCTAAGTTAGGGGAAAAAGGTGTCTCAGAAGACTTTCTCTCTCTCTCCCTCTCTCTCTCTCTCTCTCTCTCTCTCTTTCTCTCTCTCTCTCTCTCTCTCTCTCTCTCTGTGTTTGTGTGTTTATTTAACTTTTATTTTACTTTTTTTATTTGGGGAAATTATTTCACCTAAAAATACACCTACATTCAATATTTATATTTTTCACAAATAACTTCCTTTAAATTAATACTCTGATATTTAAACTATTTTTAAAATGATATTTACATGACACATAAATAAGTTATCATTTCCTAGTATGATTTAACTAGATTTAAACTTGATCCAGTATATTTCCCTACTGCTTGGCAATCTTTTTTCTCCCCTTTCTTATTACCGTCATGTCAATCAACACTTGAAGAGACAAGAGGCAGTTTCCCGAAAGTTATAGAATCCTTAAGAAGAGTATTGTGCAATCAAAAACATGTATGCATTCTTTCAATATCCACTGCTCCTCTAACAATTCCAGTATAGGTCCCTAGACCTCTGTGGACCCAAATTGTCCAACACTTGCATGCTTGGTTTCTTTTCTAATCCAGTCTTCATGTGCAGTCAGAAAGATAAATTGGATCCATAGAATTAATGATTAGTTGGTGTCCTCACATTTTGAAGTTCAGGCTTTGCACAATTTGTCTGCAAATTCCCCCTTCCTTGAGTTTGAAATTGTGCCCTTTTTGTTGACTTAGTTTCACTGTTTAGGAACTGCAAAAGACACAGAAATTAATTTAAAAGATAAATGACAGTTCAAAGAAAGGTTTCCTAAACTGAGTGTGGTGGCTGAAGTAGGAGAGCCACCAAGAATTGGCAGTCAATGTGGGGTAGATTGAGACCCTGCTTCAAAATAATAAAAATAAAAAATAGAAAAGAGACCTACAAACAAAACAAACCTACAAACCAAGAAAAGGTTTCCTTATTTTATCAACATAAAGCAAAAGACACTACCTGAAATATGAGGTCAGCCCATTAACCAGGTAAATGTTCATCAGGATACATATACTTAAAATGTTTGCATTTCATTCAGGGCATTGACAATAGGTCAGGTTCCAAAGGGTTAATGCTTTCTACTTATTTTACAATCAGTACACTGATTTCAGAGCTTCCAGAATAGGAAAAGATATATTATTCACTAACTAATCTACTATTTTCAGAGCATAAATAATTCATACAATCAGGACAACACTTATGGTCATACCATTGTCCTCATCTTTAGGTCTTTTTCATTTTTGTTGCTGTTTACTTATATTTTTATTTAAAAATTTATACTCTTGTGTTCCCTTGAGCCTTTTCCCATTATCCTGGGGGTTCTCCTCACAAAGGGGTCTATGGTATTTATTGTGGTGTCATGAAGGCCCCAGTCAGTCCCTGGGGGGCATGCCTCAGGGTATTCCTATCCACTCTGTGGCTCTTAACAATCTTTCTGTCCCCTATTTCACAATGTTCCTTGATACATAGCAGGACTGTTAGCAGTCTTATCTAGCGTTGAGTTCTTTGTAACCTCTGGATTTCTGATTTGATAGGTTTTGATTGATCACTGTGTCTGTCACTAACATCCTGAAGTTGGTTGTCAGTCTAGCAGTAAGAGAAATAGTCATATAGCTGTTTCTTCTGGGATCAAGCAGATGTGGTAGAAGTGGCACATCTCTTGATAACAATTGGCTATCTTCTTGTCTTATCAAATAATTCTTGGTTCTCCTCTTTTTTCTCTGTCATCTGAAAAAATAAAACAGATTCCCCAACCATAAGTGAAAGTGTGACGGTCAGGTGTCTGCAGGGACCACCTCTCCTGTTCCAGCCCCTCCCCTTGAATGGGAGGTGTCTAGTTAGAGCTACAACCTAGGTGTTAAAACTGATTGGTCAGATATGAACCAATCAGCTGTCTCTCTGACTCACCTGGGGAGGACTTAAAACTAGCTTCCCTAGAGGAAGCCGGCCTTCTTCCCCCACATGACAATGGAGTAGAAAGACTGCTGAATTTCCAGGCCTTAGGAAGGTAAGGCCTACTCCCCCACCCCAGCTATTGGCTGGTGTGGGGGGCAGGCTCCACACTTTTTCTCTCATAAATCTCTTTCTCATAAAGGGAGTTTTCTGTTATATTTTCTTTGGCTACTTATTTAGTTAAATAATATAAGTTCTGTTAAACTCTGACATGTGTTCTCCCCACACTGGTGGCTGAAGAACTCTGTAACTTCCCACATGGTGACTGGGAAATTTCCCATCCAACTCCCCTTTTCCTAATTTACTAAATTAGAATAAATGTATAAATAAATTTAATTCTGTCCCTGTGTACAATTCTTTGGCATTAGAGGACAGGAACTCAGAGGAGGAGGAGGAGGGGGAGGGGGATTCCAAAAGTCTCTCTCACTCTCCATGTTGCTTACAAATATTAATTATCAATAACCCATATCAAAAGCAGCTTAGGTTAAAAGGGATATGCAAATTTATTTGATAGACTTTTTGTTGTACAGGCTCATTCTTCTTTTCCATAGAGCAGTGGACTTATTTTTCTGGAGTCTATAAGTTTTGTGATCATGGGAGTCTGACTTGGTTTATAGTACCAGATATGAGTTCTCTTCTACTGAGTAGTCCTCATGTCCAATCCGAGAACAGCAGGTTATTCACCAAGACTATGTGCCACTATTGTACAAGTGAGTGCTTCTTGTCCAGCTGGTTGATTGTGCAGTCTGCAATGCTTTCCAACATTATGAGAGCTAGCCATGAGGGTGATGGCTTCTTGTCAGTTGGAAAATAGTATTAGGATGTCCTGTGATTGCAGCCTGTGGTGTCTTCAATAATAGGGTGTAACCTTTT
Organism: Zapus hudsonius; assembly: GCA_004024765.1. Lineage (NCBI taxonomy): Eukaryota > Metazoa > Chordata > Mammalia > Rodentia > Dipodidae > Zapus > Zapus hudsonius. The sequence continues at coordinate 10,226 of PVHP010016081.1, read as the reverse complement.
AGCTCTGGAAGGTAATCAAGTGTTTTGGCAATATTCTACACTGTTTTAGGGACCTCATTGATCTCATAGGCCTATAGCTCACTGTAGGGGCAACCCAATTCTGAGCCTGGGACTTATTGGCCAAGATGCTGATTAACTGACAAATGGATAATTCAGATGTGGTACATATTCACAATAGAATTCTACTAACTTGTAAGCATAAATGAAAATAAAATTTATAAAAATATATATATATATATAGTTGCAAAAAATCATTCTAGACACAGAAAGACAAATGTCTTGTGCATTCTCTCTTTTGCAGTTCCTAACTGAGATAACCTGTGCATGAGTTAAAATGGTAGAAAGCATCACAAATATGGCCATAAAATTAGAATGACACCAGGAGACAGGAGGGAGAGAGGAGAGGAGGACTTATTTGGCAGGTTAGAGGAGGGACAGAATATAGGGGACAATTGGGTAGGAAGGATAGGGAGGGAGGGAATTACACAAATATTAAGACAATATGAATCAGTTCCATAGAAACCTTCTTTTTGCCTAGCATTCTACAAAATATCACACCAATAAAAGTGGAATGAGGACAGGCCAAACAAAAGGTGGAAACAAGTTTAACTTTGAAAATAGTTTGTTAGTTTTAGTGAACAAATATGACATCCACTTCTTAGTTCTATCCTAATCTGTCTAGTTTGTGGAATTATTAAAATACTCTACCACAGAAGAAGGCATTAAGAAAAAATATTTTGCAAAAGAATAGCATTCTGGAACCATCACTGGTTAAAAACCCTTTCTGTTAGTATAAAAAAGCAAGGCAGTTAGAAATTAACAAGGAAGAAGCAACAGAAAATGAACCATGTATTGGGAATTGAACAATACACTATTAAACAATGAACAGGTATATCAAGAAATCAAAAAAGGAAATTTAAAATTTTCTAGAGGTAAATGATAATGAAAGCACAGCATACCGAATCCTATGGACCACAATGAAGGAGTCCTAAGGGGAACATTCATATTGCTAAATGCCTTCATAACAAAAACAGAGAGGTCTCAATTTAGTCACCTAACCACCCAACTAACGACATTTGAAAAACTAGAACAATCCAACCCTAGAAGCTCCAGGTGAAAAGAAATAATTATGATCAGAGCTGAGATTAACGATATGAAGAAAACAATTGAAAAATAGATGAAATGAAGAGCTGGTTCTTTGAAAAAATAAATAAGATTGACAATCCCTTGGCCAATCTAGGTAAACAAAAGAAAGAGAAGGCCTAAATCAACAAAATCAGAATTGAAAATGAAGTCACAAGAGACCCTATGAAATTTAAAGAATCATCTGGTATTACTTCCAAAACCTCTACTCCCAAAAATTGGAGAACCTGAAACAAATGGATGAATTCCTGGACTCCTAACACCTAACTAAGCTTAACCTAGAGCAGACAGAGCTTCTAAATAAACCTGTCTCATCCTCTGAGGTTGTAAATGTAAGCAAAAACCTTCCCCAAAAGAAAAGTCCAGGACCAGATGGATTCACAGCCTAATTCTAACAAACTTTCATCATAGAGCTGAAACCACTCCTTCTGAAGGTGTTTTTGTGTTATAGGACGAGAGGGAATGCTTCCAAACTCCTTCTATGAAGCTAGCTTCATCCTAATCCCCAAAGAAGACAAAGATGCAACAAGAAAGGAAAATTATAGACCCATATCTATGATGAACTTAGATGCAAAATTTCTGAACAAAATCTTCACAAACTGCATATAACAACACATCAAAAATACTACCAATCAAGACCAAGTAGGCTTCATCCTAGTGATGCAGGGATGGTTCAACATACAGAAGTTGATTAATGCAATCCACCCCATTAATAGACTCAACTACAAAAACCATATGGTCATCTCAACCAATGCAGACAAGGCCTTTGACAAAATTCAAAACCACTTCATGATCAAAATGCTAGAGAGGCTAGGCATAGATGGCTTATACCTCAACATAATAAAGTCAATATTCAAAACTCCTAAAGCCCAAATCATACTCAATGGGGAAAGACTCAAGGAGTTCCCATTGGAATCAGGAACTAGACGGGGGTGTCCACTCTCACCACTGCTCTTCAACATAGTCCTGGAAGTTCTAGCTCAAACAATAAGACAGTAGAAGGGAATAAAAGGGATACAAATAGGAAGAAAAGAAGTAAAACTATCCCTTTTAGCAGATGACATGATCTTCTACACAACAGACACAAAGAATGGTATCAGTAAACTCCTGAAGGTGATTAATTCCTTTAGCAAAGTGACAGGAAAAAAAATAACCACACAAAAATCAGTAGCCTTCATGTATGCAAACAATATGCATAAAGAAAAAAGACGTCAGAGAGACTGTCCCATTTTCAATGGCCTTAAAAACTCAAATACCTTGGAATATCACTAACAAAGGACATGAAAGAGTTGTATAGTGAAAACATTAAAACTCTCAAGAAGGAAATAGAGGAAAATGTAAAAAAAATAGAAAGATATTCCATGCTCATGAATAGGTAGAATTAATATAGTAAAAATTACAATCCTCCCAAAAGCAATAGGCAGATTCAATGCCATGTCATTAAAAATCCCAGCTTCAGCTTCATTCTTCACAGACATAGAAAAATAATCTCAATATTTATTTTGAATGGCAAAAGGCCTCAGATAGGGAAATCTATCCATATTAAAGAAAAAAAAAACTTCCTCAGGAGGTATCACCATTCCTGATCTAAAGACATACTACAAAGCCATAGTAACAAAAACAGCATGGTACTGGCATAAAAACAGACCAATGGAATAGAATTGCTCTTAGTTCAAGTAATTATAGTTACTTGATCTTTGACAAAGGTCCCAACAATATGTGCTGGCATAAAGATAGCATCTTCAATAAATGGTGCTGGACAAATTGGATAAGTCCTGGTAAAAAAAAAAATAGACCACTCTTCTCACCATGCACAAAAATCAACTCAAAATGGTTCACAGACCTCAACATAAGAAATGAAACCCTGAAAACCCTTTAAAAATAGGAGGAACTATCCATGAGACAGGGGTAGGGAAAAAACTTCCTGAACAAACCTCCAGTAGCCAAGGAAGTGCAACAACCACTTAAACAATGGGATTCCCTTAAGCTTAAATTTTCTGTACAGAAAAACCTACCTTACAGAGAGATGATAGACCACCATCAAACTGGGAGATACTTTTGCCAGCTATAATATAGACAGAGGTCTAATATCTAGAATTTACAAAGAACTCAAAAAAATAAATAATGAAAAATCAAACAGCCCCCTCACAAAATGGGGCATTGATCTCAACAGAGAATTCACAGAGGAGACAACACACTGGCCAATTATAAATTAACAATGTTATCATCATCCTTAATTATCAGGGAAATGCAAATCAAAACTACAATGAGACTCTACCTTACTCCAGTCAGAGTGGCAATCATTAAAAAATCCAGCAGCAATAGATGCTGGCAAGGCTACAGGGGAAAAAGGAAACCTCATTCACTGCTGTTAGGATTGCAAACTGGTACAAACACTATGGAAAGCATTTGTGGAGACTCTTCAATAGAATAGATATAGAGCTATCAGTGGACCCAGCAATCCCTTTACTGGGCATCTACCCTCAAGATTTCACGACTCAGCACAAAACATTTGCTCAACAATTTTTATTGCTGCTCAATTTATATAGCTAAGAATTGGAATCAACCCAAATGCCCATCTCTGGATGAACGGATATCAAAGTTGTGGTATATGATGTAATTCTACTTAGCTGAAAGGAAAAATGACACAGTGAAATTTAAAGAAATGTTGACAGACTTAGAGCAGATCATACTTAGTGAACTCACACAAGAATAGCCAAAAGTCACATATACCAAGTGACTTGGAAGGCTGCTGGCTTTCAATGGGGCTCAGAATAAAAGAAGGCTTTAGAGCAGGTCCAGGCTGCTGTGCAGGCTGCCCTGCCACTTGGGCCATATGATCCAGCAGATCCAATGATACTGGAGGTGTCAGGGGCTGATAGAGATGCTGTCTGGAGTCTGGCAGACCTCCATAGGAGAATCACAGAAGAGGCCTTTGGGAATTTTGGAGTAAAGCCCTGCCATCTTCTTCAGACAATTATTCCCTCTTTAAGAGCCAGTCCTTGGCTTGCTATTGGGCCTTAGTGGAAACTGAATGCTTGACAATGGTCCATCAGGTTACTCTGAGACCTGAGCTGCCTGTTATGAGCTGGGCATTGTCTGACCCACCAGGCCTTAAAGTTGGCTGTGAACAGCAGCAGTCCATCATCAAGTGGAAGTGGTATATACATGATCGGGCCTGAGCAGGCCCTGAAGGCACAAGTAAGTTGCATGATGAAGTTGCCCAAATGCCTATGGTTGCTACTCCTGTTATGATGCCTTCTGTTCCCAAGCATGCGCCTATGGCATCTTGGGGTGTGCCCTATAATCAACTGACTGATGAGGAGAGGACTAAGGCATAGTTCACAGATGGCTCAGCACGTTATGCAGGCACCTCCCAGAAGTGGACAGCTGTAGCATTACAGCCCATTTCTGGGACAAATCTAAAGGACTGTGATGAAGGGAAGTCTTCACAATGGGCAGAACTTCAGGCAGTGAACATGGTTTTGCATTTTGCTTGGAAGGAAAAATGGCCAGATGTGTGGCTGTACACTGATTCATGGGCTGTGGCCAATGGTTTGGCTGGATGGTCTGGGACTTGGAAACAGCACAATTAGAAAATTGGTAAGAAAGACATTTGGGGGAGAACTATGTGGATAGACCTCTCTGAATGGGCAAAGGATATAAGGATACTTATGTCCCATATTAATGCTCATCAGAAGGTGACATCATTGGAGGATGACTTTAATAATCAAGTTGATAAGCTGACTCATTCTCTGGATAGTGGCCAACCTCTCTCCTCAGCCATCCCTGTCATTGCTCAATGGGCCAATGAACAAAGTGGACATTGTGGCAGGGATGCAGGTTATGCATGGGCCCAACAACATGGACTTCCACTAACAAAGGCTGACCTGGCTACAGCTGCTGCTGAGTGCCTAATCTGCCAGCAGCAGAGACCAACAATGAACACCCGGTATGGTAGCATTCCTGAGGAGACCAGCCAGTGACTTGGTGGCAGGTTGACTACATTGGACTACTTCCATCTTGGAAAGGGCAGTGTTTTGTCCTTACTGGAATAGATACTTATTCTGGGTATGGATTTGCTTTTCCTGCCTGGAGTGCTTCAGCAAAACCTACCATCCATGGGCTCACAGAATGCCTTCTCCACCATCATGGTGTTCCACACAGCATTGCTTCAGACCAAGGAACTCACTTCACAGCCAAAGAAGTGCAGCAGTGGGTTCATGCTCATGGAATTCACTGGTCCTTCCATGTGCCCCACCACCCTGAAGCAGCTGACTTGATAGAACGGTGGAATGGCCTTTTAAAGAACCAATTATGGTGACAACTAGGTGGCACTAGCCTGGAGGGCTGGGGCAGGGTTCTCCAGCAGGTTGTGTGTGCTCTGAACCATTGTCCTATAAATGGTACTGTTTCTCCTATAGCCCAGATCCATGGGTCCAGGAATCAAGGGGTGGAAATGGGAATATTACCACTTACCATCACTCCAACTGACCCATTAGCCAAATTTTTGCTTCCTGTTCCCACAACCTTACACTCCTCTGGCCTTGGTCTTGGATCCAGAAGGGGGAGTGCTTTTGCCTGGAGGCACAGAGAACATTCCATTGAATTGGAAGCTAAGACTCCCCCTGGCCACTTTGGGCTCCTGATGCTCTCCAGTTAACTGGCCAAGAAAGGAGTTACAGTGTTAGTAGGAATGATTGACCCAGACTATGAGGGAGAAATTGGACTGCTCCTCCACAATGGAGGCAAGGAAGAGTATGTCTGTAGTGCAGGAGACTCTATAGGGTGCCTCTTGGTGATAACATGCCCTGTTATCAAAGTCAATGGGAAACTACAACACCCCCAATCAAGGCAATGTGAAAAATGGCCGAGATCCATCAGTAATGAAAGTATGGGTCACCCTCCAGGTAAAGAACCAAGACCTGCTGAGGTGCTTGCTGAAGGTGGAGAAAATACAGAATGGGTAGTAAAACAAGGTAGATTCAAATACCAACTAAGGCCACTTGACCAGTTAAAAAAAAATGAGGGCTGTGATTGCCATGAGTATGTTGTCTTATTTTGTATTATTTGCTAAGAACATTTGCCCATATGTATACCAATACCGTTGTTTTTCCTCTATTATGTAATTAATATTAATTGAGATTATATCATTAATCATTGTTGAATGTATATTAGTTTGCATTGGCCTAGTCTTTCCTTGTATGCCTCATTGAATTTGGAAATATATACAGAACTCTAAGTTAAGGGGTCTTGCCTTGTGTTGGGGGGAAGTTTATGCCTTTCCAGTAGTCCATGAGAAAGTTATCTCATGTTATGATCTTGTTACTGTCTTCATTTGGAAATTAGGTATGATGTAAGGATATATGGTTTGATGTCAAGTTGACAAGGGGTGGACTTGTGATCTTTAGGTTTTGTTGTCAACTTGATCTTTTTAATTATCTTGGGTAGGTCTCTGAGGATGTTTATAAGAAGTCAGCCTCTAAGTAGGGGGCAGGATGTAGAGAAGCTCAAAGGAGCTAGAAGTAAACATCCTTTCCTGTGTGGGCAGTGCAGGAAGTAAATTCTAAAGACTCAGGAAGCCATTAAGTCTGGGAAAGGGTTGAAAGACCCCAGCCTAAAACTATATAAAAGGAAAGAAATTCTCTCCTTGGCCGTCCTGCCTGTTGGCTGCTGGTGCTCGTTCATGACTTGCACCCACACCCTGCTCTCCTACTCTTCCTGGACATCAGAACCCAGTTTCTTTGGCCTCACATCATGGACTGAAGAGTTGCCCCTGCCCAGGGAGCCATCAGGCATTCTGGGCTGGATTGGGACTGCTGAGGCATCCAGCCACGTGGAATAAACAGCTACTGGTTTCTTCACCTGTGGGCCTGCAGACTGCTATTGTTGTACTGTCGTAAGCTACCCCAATAAATTCCCTTCACTACAATCTATTCTATCAACTCTGTTTTCTCTAGAGGACCCTGATGAATACACCAAGCTACCCTGGAACTTTTTGTCTCTGAAAATGACCTTGAACTCTAGTTATTCCAGCTTTTTCCTCCCAAGTGCTGGGATTACAAGCCTGCCCTTACCCCATGCTCAACTCATTTTTTGGGGGGAGCTCTAATGTTTCAATTTCAATAAAATGCAATATTCAGGAATGTCTAAAAACTAAGATCTTCACAGACCCAGAGCTAATAGACTTCAGCATGCCCTATTTGGAATATAATCTAAAGGTAACCATTTTGCTAATATCAGCCACCATCATTTTTGGCCTACTCTTGAACTTACACTGAATGAAACCAAAATCCAAATATAAGCTCTATTTTAACATGATATTTTATTTTTGAAGCTATCCATATTATTTATAACAATATGTATTTTTGCTTCTTTTCTTCTGTTAGTGTAGATAGGTGATGTTTTGTGATGAATTTGAGAGATAGATGTTTGATACACTATCCTTTTTTTGCACCTATTCTACTAATCCATTGTAGCACATGATAGCATGAAAACAGCTGTTGAAAATACATAACTAAACACATCTATATTCTAATAAAACTTCCTTATAAAGTAGGTGGTCATGACCACAGTTCTTGAGCTGTAGTTGGCTACTGATAGGATATTCGATTGTGATACTATAACATAGTTTCTTTGTCCAGTCAGTTAACAGCATTCTACTCAGCTTAGTTAATGGTGCTAAAACATTCATCTGAATGGATTTATTTTTTGATTCACATATATGTAGATTTGGTTGTTTTTATACTAAATTAGAGTCTAAAATACTATATATTCAGTAATTATAGTGTTACTAGATTACAGAAAAGGCTGAAATTCAGCTTTGCAGCTACTTCTAGACAGTTCTTTGAATTTCTCCCTGCCACCAGTGCAAGCATCAGGTTGCAATATTTCTCAATCAATATTTGGTATTGTTAATTTTAAATGTGTCCTAGTGATGATTGAGTCCTGAAATACATTAAAATAGCCATTGTTTCTCTACCAAAGAATATATCTCTATGAAAAATATAACAAATTAAAATTTAAATGCTTATTTATAGCTGACCTGTGTCCTCCTCATTTTGATTGGTGTGCACATGCACACACACACAAACACATAAAACTGAAACAACACAAACTGCATTTGCTAGTGCTGAAAAAGCCCTCTTAATTTTTTTTATTGTGCTTTAAGGAAAAACGCATCATGCATTTGTATGCTTAGAGGAACAGAGAGGAAAAGTCTAGCATCCTATTATCTTTAAGAGACTCATTTCAAAACCTCAGAAACTGTCTCTAGCCAGTGCTTTCAGAGTCATCTCAAAAGGCAGTGGGATGTGCAGAAAACGCTTGTTAATCAGACTCACTGTGAGTTCAGTCTTCACTTGGAGGAATCATTTCTAATCATTTGTAATTAGAGTAATGCTTTTGGAAATGTTTGCCTTGCTAACCGCAAGGAGCTGGAATTCTCTCTTCTGGGAAAGTGAGCAGATGGTGTCACTCAATTCACTTTTTCCTCTACGACAGGGAGGACTAAGGGGTTTAACTGTCCTTTCCATCTCTCCTGCACAGGCTTAGGATGGTTGTGTGTTTCATGTCCAGTTCCCTTTGTGTGATATCACTTTGATCCTCACCCAACATCAGCAAGGCTTTGCATGGATGACTCTCATCCAATTCCTACTCTTTTCCTTGGCAGAAGTATTCTTTTCTTTGGGTTGTAAGAATCTGGCCAGTAATGAGGTGGTGAAGTCCTGTCGAAGCAGCAGGAGTTGTTAGGGCTTCTTTCTTTCATTAACTTTCTTGGGCTGTAGCCACAACAGCAAGACTTCAGGGACCGAAAATTTAACCTTCTTCAGCACTGATCATTTTTCCACATGGATTCCCATGGCCCCATAGCTCCATGGCCCTTTCACCAGCACCCCACCACCCGGCTTTTTATAGATTATACTGAATTTTCGGTCCAATGCTTTCCAGAGACACCATGAAATCATATGTTTGAAGCATTTCTTTTTTTCTTCTTTTGTTAGCTTTAATTCATTATTGCAAAATGAAAAGGAGGTTTTACATCTTAACAAAAGGTCCTGAAACTTTAGATAACAGCTATTGCAAAATAATCTTTATCTTTATGAAATAAGTAACTGGTAAACATTTGTGTTACTTAATATCAAATATTCTATTTCTACTAGAATAAAAGTTTTACACTCTTCTGTTTGAAATAATGACAATATGTTGCATATTGGAGAGTTAGAAAATGTATCTCTTCAAGGAGTGAATCTTAAATTGGATATTTATTCAGTTTTCACCTATTGACTTATTTTGATACAATGCATTGTTATACAGATTGAGACCTTTGACCTGCAGAATTTATTATAATGAAAATATTAGTAACATGAATAATAATGATGATGATATTAAACAGGCAGTCATCTTTTTTATTGTCCATAATGAGTTACATTATTTAATGGGCAAACAATGAGTTGTTATCCCCAGTTCCCCAGTGCCCCTCTTCCCCATCCCCAATCAGCTGGATATCCTCCTCCGTGGGCAATCTGGATCAGTCCTTGGGGCTGGGGACCATGGATAGCCTAGGAGTCAGCTGAGTTCCACAGGCCCTAGTGTGTTGTTGCTGAGGGGGGCCAAGACTTTGGGTATTCTCCCCGACCAAGGCTCTGACAATCTTTCTTCCCTCTCTTTCGCTCAGTTCCCTGAGTGGTGGTGGGTGAGTATTAAGGTTGTTTTATTGTTGAGAACTTAGGGATCTTTTTATTTCTGCTTTAGGTTGCGTCAAAAATCATTGGTGTCTGTTTCAATGGCTTGTCCTGTGTTGACTGATTGGCTGTCACTATGGGTCACTTGTTCATCCCATCATTCTCTGTGGGGTTCCATATGGATCCTCCACAGTATGTCTGGGGTGGATCATCTCTTGCCAGGATGTCAGTTATCATCCTGTGGTTGGTTGGTAGGGTTGGATGAGCCATAGCTCTCTCGCAGCATTCTGAAAGATACAAACAGAATCTCCATTGGAGAGTGAGATCAGTATAGGTTAACTGAGATACACATTTCTGAAATATCTAGATTCTATTTTTAGTAGCCTCTCCTTCAATCGC